>BMAV01021392.1:194613-213449 GCA_019973955.1 Trichonephila inaurata madagascariensis | reverse complement strand
TTCAGCTCTCGACAGATTTAACGTGCATCACTGCCCTACACGGCGGGTCTTTAGTCGTACTGGGCTCGAACTCATAACATGCCTGCTATGATCCAATACCTTGACCACTGGGCTACCGCAGCCCTTCCGGAAGAATCAAGCGACCACCCAAGAGTCTTTTGTAACTGTGACTGTAACAGAACGATTCCGAGAATGTGAATACCAATGCATGTCGCGCGTTAGAGTTGTTGTTTCCTATGCCACCTGATCTTGACAGCGTCAGCTTCAGGCCCATGAAATTCATCATGGCAAGGGACTAGATGTATGCCTGTCGTTGGCCGTAGCCTTGAGCACCACACAGGTGACAGCACGATTTAGCTCGGTTCCACCCCAATTATGTGGGAGAAAACCGTGAGGGAGGGCCAGGGGCCTCCAACCTCTCTTCCCCTTCCACCAACCTACCGAGAGGACCTGTGGCTCGACGGCTATTTAGAGTACCCCCTTGACACGAAGGCACTATACATTTACAGACATCCATGTCTTCTCCGGGATTCGAACCCAGGCCCTACGGCACAGCAGTCAGCGTCGCTAACCACTATACCGGATAGGCGACGTGCGTTAGAGTACTATGTATATGTGTAACGTTCTTGTATGGTGTCCAAGTATCGTGATGTTGATATATTAGCATAATATTAATATGCAGCTGACGTGCAGCAACATAGGCCATTATCCTTTTTTTTAAAAAAATAATGCAACTACACGGCGGTTTTTGAGTGTCACTAGGCTTGAACTCATGACATGCCAGCCACGAGTCCGTGACCAAGAGCACTAGGTTATCACGGCCTTTATAAACTAATGCACAAGTAGTCACTTTTTTGAATACCATAACGGATTGTTAGCCAATGAAATTGTTATGTTTTTTTTTTTTCCTTTTTTTTTTTGCCTTGTCTAGATTGCCTTTGCTTTCAAGTAAATGAAACACTAGCATCACGGCAGAAAAATGCCAAAATGCGCTAATTTGGCGTCGAAAATGCGTAGAATGGTTATAAAGGAAGCAAATCTTCTAAAGTTTTTCAAATTTTTAAGACTCAGCAAAATGGAAAAATAAATATTGAAAAACTGTTCTGAATCATGAACATATACCATCGAAACAAGACTGAAGTGGGAGCAAAAAAGGCATTTAAAGAATTTTACATTTTCTCACGCGAAAGGTCTGAAAGGTCCCACCATTTTATTTTATCAAACTTTAACAAAACCAATTTATTTTATATCCATGATTCTCAATCACAGAAATCATGTTTAAAAGAAGTTGTTGACCAGAACAACTGAAGTTTTTCTTGGAGGAAATGAAGCTTATTCAACTTAAACATAATAATTGATGACACATCTAATCATGCTACTAGAAATTATTCCATACGGCAACCATAACAGCAGATTTATCACGGCTAATCGAGTCGCGAGTCATGAGTTCGCATTTCGATGCCATAACCTCTTAACTGCTACTGGCGCATATATACGTCTCCCTCAGCCAGTGCGTTAACTGCCCCGAACGTATGTATAAGTTTTTTTTCCGAAAAACAACCTTTTCTTTGCGTTGCTAATAGTAAAATTTTTCCAAAGGCTTTGAAATGCAATAAAATGACTGCGACAGTATTTGCGAAGGATTTACATATTTCTGAGAAGGATTTACTTTATTTATGCCTTTTCTTCCCCCCTCCCCTCAAATTCACCGCTAACATGCACCTACGCGAAAAACAGCAGCACTCGGGAGCGAATCGCGTAGTAGTGTAGAGAGAATGGTGCATGGAAACCTTGTCAAGACTAAAAAAATATTCACAATGGCGTGTTGTGGATGTTTGAAGAGTAAGATGAAATAAAAGTAAGAGGCATGTGGTACGAAATTGCGAGGTCCAGCTCCAATAACTTGATTGTATAAGAGAGCAGGTTAATGACCAATTCAAGAAATTAAATGCTATTTTTTCCTGATTTTTTATTACTTTGTTTTTAAATGATATAAAAAAATAAGTAATTTTGAAACGTATGAAAACAGGAGGCTTACAAGAGATTTGCGATTTAAGGAAACCAGTAATTCAAAAATATGAAATGTATGCTTAACGTAGTGCATTGCATTTGCGCCATTTCTTCACAGTAAAATTGTTCTTTTTTCCAAGGTTATAACTTTTTTTTATTATACTATTTCGAAATGAATTTCCATAAGGAGGGCTATAAAATTTTATTTTACACTACATAGTCGTGACACAAACTTTATTATTCAAAGTTTTGATGATTCCTTATTTTCTGGAACATTGTAGTGGCAGATTTATAAAATATTTCATCGTATATCAAGAACAATGAAGAGATGTTGCAATGTTAACTACATTATAATCAGCAATAAAGTATAAATAATAGCTATCAGAGCATTGTTTGGTAATACATTATTGGAGGAAATCTTATTTTTAAAGCATCGTGGGGAGGAGGGTTCTTCTGATTTTAACTAGATAAGAAAAATTTTAAAATTTTAGTCAGGAATTTTTTTATAAGGACAGATTTATGTATTCTTCTTCCTAAAAATAAATTAACTTTCAAACAATATAATTTTTAGTATATTTCAGATATAATATTTATATACGTTCACGAGTCATAAAAATAGCGCATTTTATGGTTAAGTGAAAATGGTCAGAAGCTAAAGTAAAGTTTTGTAAAGAAGGCACAAAAGAAATATAAGCTCTTAGTCATATTTTTCTTATGATTGAAATAAAATAGTTAACTTTAAAAAATGATTTGAAAAGAATTTTTTTAATGTCTACGAAAAAGGAACGTGATATCTAAAATGTCTAATAAATAATTGATTGTTCAGTGGATGATTTTCTTGCTTATAAAATTGTCGAATTCATTTAACTTTAAAATTAATTTTTAACAATTTTTTTTGAATCCGTTTAATTTTTTGTAATGGAAGTATACGTCCAAAGTCACGGAGAATTTTGCTACAAAATAATGTGAAAAGTGAAATTCGATTGGAGAAAAGATTATTTTGACTTGTTTAAGACTGAATTTGATTTTCTTATAGAGGTGAATTAATTTTGCAGACGGTAGAATCTGAATTGCAGATAAGTGAATTTGATTTGCAGTGAGTTGAATCTGATCTGAAGATGGATGAATTTCATTTGCGGACGGGCAGAATCTGAACTGAAGAAAGATGAATCTGATTTGCAGACGTTATCTGAATTGTAGATGGTACTAGAAAATTTACTGCAGACGGGTGAACTTGATTTGCGGTCATTTGAATCTGAACTGTAAATGGGGGGATTTATTTAAAGACTGTAGAATTTGTACTGCCTATGGAATTTGATTTGCAGTTGGTAGAATCTGAATTTTTTTGTATATGAGTGAATTTGATTTGATTAAATGAAATATATAACTTGCAGTTGGATAAAAACAGTTTAAGAATGTATCTGATTTTTAGACGGATGAATCCGATTTGCAAAATAATGAATTTGATTTCCAAGATAAAACCTTGATTCGAAGATAGTCTATTATAATTTTCAGATTGTGTGATACAGTTTTCAAAAGAAAGAATTTGTTTTGCAGTTGGTAGAATCTATGGCACACACAAGGAAGGGGGAGGGGGGTGCCCGGTACGGAGCTCCTCCCCATAGCCCTTGATTTTTTGTTCGATTGGTTATTATCCTATGTATATACTACATAAAATTTAATTGTTTGTTATTAATAACAAATTTTATTAATTAATGCTATAATCATTTATTCAATTATTAATTTTTTACTGTTTTTTGTTACCGAAAATTTACAAAAAAAAGAATATGTTGGGGTCGTATTGGAGCATGATGCGAGAATGGTTGACTTTCGACCTTGAAGAATTCCTGTGTGCACCACTAGTAGATTCTGAACTACAGATTGGTGAATTTAGATTGCAGATGGAGGAATACAGTTTGAAAAAGGGTGAATTTAATTTTTAGACGGACGAATCTTACTTGTAAAAGAATGAATTTGATGCCCAACAGAAAAATTTGCTTTGCTAAGCGAATAAATTTAATTTACAGATAGATGAGCCTAACATTTAAGGGAATAATAAATTGGAAACCAAAACTAGCATTTAAAGAAAAAAGACATCCATTGAAATAAATGAATTAAAAGAAATGTCAAATACTTCAATAAAAAATTTGCTACAGACTCACCTCACAACCAATAATTGGATCAAAACCATAGGTGTAATCGACGCACACATCACAGCGTTCTCCTGTAACTCTCGGCGGACAAATACACTGACCAGTGACCGGCTGACAGAAGGCAGTGGATGGACAGTCGCAAGGCTTGCAGTTGGGGAATCCGAAATATCCGGTTCGACACTGCGAGCACGTGCGTCCTATAACATGAGGCTTACATTCACACGCTCCCCCGAACTCTTCACATTCGAAACTCAGAGATCCATCCGTATCACACTGACATGGCAAGGCACCGTTGTTGTACTCTGAAGTCAAAGTAAATGCAGCCTCTCGGCAGAAACCTGAAATTAAAAAAAAAATTAAATCAATAAGAAATTCAAAAAATGAGCAGGGACGTCTTAAGGCATGGACCAACTGGTCCCTGGCCCAGGGAATTGTTCATGGTGGGGGGCCTCGTTTCGTTCTTAACTCTACCTTAATAAGATCATGTGATCCGGATAATTTTAATGATCAAATAGTATTCCCGTAAATATTCTCAAAAAAACACAAATAATTTTAAACTGCATGTCAACTTGTGATATGGTCGCTCTTTGGTAACCATATCTTTGATTGTCAGCGTGAATTAGAGGTGTGGGATTCTCAAAATGAATAGACATTTTAAAATTCTTAATATGACTTTATTAAGAATATACTTATGCCTCTAATAATTTAGATAAATTTATATAAGTGAGAATCTAATTAGCTTACGCGGAACCGGCAAGACATGGTCATCATAGGATGGCTATGTCTCAATCTAAATAATTATATTATTCGCCTACTCTCAATTCTGATAATATTACAAGTCCTAATATCAAATAATCAGTCCTACCTTAATCCAAAATAAGATTCTATTACGGTATGAAACATCTGGGCGCGCGTGCAATGGTATGCACCTTGTATCAATGGCTGAATATCCCGGTAACTTTATGATAGGCCGTCAATTTACACTCGTATCTCTTCCAAACATAACTTTCTCTAAATTGCCATACTGCTTACTGAAACTTCTGTTCTTTTAAAAGCTATTTTATTTGCATTTCATAATCGCATTTCGCTTCTTGGATTTTGGTTGGAAAAGAGTTGCCATTAATCTTGGCCGTCAAAGAACCCAGAGGTTATGTTACAGAAAAGACGCGTGGGCCCGTCACAAACTGGCAAAAGTAATTAGACTGTATTATTATGTGATGACCGTTGTCCATGTCTAGGCTTAAGCCTATTCAACTCATTTAGTTGAAATGCAGCCATCGGTCAAGCTGGTTTGTGTCTAAGTTTTTGTGATTGTGAGTCGTGCACATTTACTGGTTTTAAATTACCGTTTGAACGAGCATTTGATGAATATACTGTCTATTTTTAAAGATCTCAGGTAGAGAATACTTTTCCATAGGGGCCCAGGGCCTTGAAGAGTCTTAAGAGGTCCCTGAAAATGAGTTCAGAACTTTATATCCTCGTTGTAAAAATTCCATTTCATTTAGCCTATTTCATAGCAATTTTTTTAAAATGCTAATAGGGATTAAGATACTTACGTATTATACCGTCTATGAATTTCGTCAAATCAAAAGATGTCGCCAAAGGCCTCGATAAACAGTTAATAGTGAAAACTCTTCCCGCTCAGGTTCGAACCCAATAATAATACCGATGACAGCATTTCGGGACATTTTTTGAATTGGAGACGTCTTTTAATTTGGCGAAATTGGTTGACGGTGTATAATACGTAAGTACAGGGATTAATAAGTTTCGAAATTAAGAATAATGTTCGATTAAGGAAAAATTTGACTTACCAGCGACTTCTGGGTCAAGGAGGAAGCTGTTTTTGCCACATTCTTTCAAGAATTTTCCAGCTTTGTCGAGTGGAAGAGGAGTGAGAACTTTTTCGTGGAATTCTTTTGATGGAATAGCCAACACATAACCCTAGGGGAAAGAAATATCATTGCCACTTTTGTATTAGGGCTTTCAAAAATCCAATAAATTGACAAAACTTAGTTTTTGGTTTTTCATAAAGTGAAAAACTAGTTGCTTTACTATGCCAAAAGAATTAGTAACATCAGTAAAGAAAGCAGCATTCCTTTTTCCAAGCTGGCAGTTTCTGAAGACCAGATTGCTTCATTTTATACCCATGCCTGCTCTGTTCTAAATTTTTAAATCTGATTTTTTCATAACTGCATCCAGTTTTTGGCTAGGATAACCCCTTTCCACCACTTTGATTTCCACTCTGTCATATGTTTTCGAATTTTTTGAACTTTTCTACCTTTTTTTAAGATATGTTTGTCCCTATTCTCAATGACTTAACTCCTTATATAATTATTAAACTTCAAACACTACATTTTTATATTTCTAAAGTAACTTTAAAGCACTGGATATTATTAAAATCACTCAAATCCCTTTAATCCTTTCGTGAAGCATTTATTTCACTTTTGAATTTCTAGCAGTTTTTTACGCTTTAGTAACAATTAAACAATAGCATTTAAGGAAATATATTTTGTTTTGCGGAATTTTATGTTTACATTTAAATTTTAGGGGTGGGAAGAATACTTCCCAAGGAACTATTCACCGTCATCAAGAAAATTACTTTTAATGATGATTACTTCCCATGACAAGATGAGAAGCATGTTGCAATGCACAAGGGGACATCAAGTTTCTGCACACATGTAGTGGGGCCTGTTTTCTTGTCCCTTTTTATGACATTTCCTACATCGTTTATAGTTGGAAACCATCTTTGGCATGTTATTTCCCACATTGGCTAAACGCACATTATCTGCAACTACACACTTCTTTGCTTGGAAGCTAGCAGTAAATCCTTTTTTCCTTTTTCTTGAAGAATATTCATTTATTAACTGACTTGTTAATGCTATACGGAATGCTAGCTGGTCTAAACTTCCGTTTCATTTGTTCACTTGCCATAGTAAGAAACTAGGTCAATAAGAAAATAAAAGATATGATGCCACCCTTTTACGGATCTTATTTTATATCTTTCTTTTCTTTGATTGGAGCAATCAACCCCTCCCATGATATCGTTATATACAGCGACAGCTTTTAGACAAAGTACTTCTTCCTTAGTACTATCTTTTTTTGTCCGATTTACAGATGTCATAATCGCTAGATTATGTGCAGTAGCACAAAACTGAAGCTGGAATTAGTCTTCCTATCGTTGTAACAGCAAGGCCGGCCAATATATTATATTGGGTTTTGCGATTCCCACAGGTGGTTTTGTAAGATCATATAGATGGGAAATAATCCTCCCAAGGTTCCCGAAAGTGTTAAACTGCATTATAAGAGATGAGAGCCCGACCGGGTTTTCACAGAGTTTTAAATAAGTTGAATGTCTTTGTGTCAAGAGTTTCATCTACATTGGATCCCATTCCCATGCAAACATCGTGACTAATATACAACAGACTAATAGGCTAAAAAGGGGTGCATGCGAGTCATCGGTTCTACCAGCTCAAGTCTTTTATGAAACTGAATATCAAAATAAAATGTAAGGTCTTGAACCACCCCACCACACAGGGCATCAGTAGTATCATGGCATTCATGCTGGAAATTCCCTCGTTTTTAAGAGTTTAAGAATAGGAAGCAGGGAAGAATTAGAAAAAAAGTTTTTAAATTACACCAATAGAACCAATTAATTTCCAATATTTCAACAGGTGTTGGATTTTCCAAGCCTTCCCTGATCATCAGTGGCGGTTTATCCATTGGGCGATTGGGGCGGGCGCTCGGGGGCCCGGATAAGCTGGACTTCTTTGGATTCACCTGTGCCAAGGAGGCCTGTAGGTCCGAAATGAGCTTTAATCGGTACTGCTGATCATATTCTCTATTGCAATGGTCTTCAAACTTTTTCAACTCACCGAACCCCAAGAAATAGAAGGTTTGTTTGTGGAACCCCTGGAACTAGAAAGTATTTTCGTGGAATCCTATTCCACACACAACACTTGGAAGAATATATCTTAAAATAATATTTAAAGTATATCAACAATAGATGTATAATTTACTCACATTAATAATCTGTCACCCATTTGATATAGTGATTAGCGACGCTGACTGCGGTGCCGTAGGGTCTGGGTTCAAATCCCGGATAAGACATGGTTGCGTTTGTGTTGTAATCCATCTCTTCTTTGTGATGTGTGCTTCACGTGTTTACTTCTATGTAAGCTCCCGTGTGATACTTTATGGCCCACGGGGTTATAAATGTTCTCAATTAAAAAAATATATTAATCTGCGATCCAAGTGTCACCTACCCATGCATTATGTTTAATAAATGGGATATATACTTGCATTTTTTCCACACAAGCTGTCGAAGTCTAGGTCTATTGAGGATAACTGCAATCGCATTACATATTCCGGTTTTCATTTGTTTCTATATTTTGTTTTTGTAGCCACTCCTGTTGAGAAATATTTTTCACTTATACACATTGTTCTCAATGGCATGAAGATATTTACAGCTGTGTGAGAAATACTGTGCATTTTACACGAGAGAGAGAATTTTCAAAATAAAATTTAATATTTGTTCTTGCTTAAATTAATCGAATCTGTTGATATGTTAGGGGAATTTTTCCACAAATATAAAAAGTTGCATTTTTTCCATTAGAAAACTATTTAGTTTTGCAAGACATTATACTAACGAGTATAAAATTATCTCGTGGAACTCAGGATAGTAAAAAATAAAATATTCACTGTCTGGAAAGTAATTATACATATATATATATAAAGATAAAACATTTTAATATTCTTTTTTTTTTCTTATTTTATAATAAAAGTTTAAGAAGTATTGAAAAATAAAGTTATATATGAATAAAATTTTCAGTTTCCTAATGTCAGGGAAGAGATTTAAATTCTTGTGGGTATGCAAATATTTTAGAGAACATGAATCCATTTTGAGCATACATTTAAAAGTTTGTAACAAATGGTAATATTACTTCTTTATTGTAATGACCGCTAGATGGCACCCCCAGACAGAGTACTAGTTTAGTTTCCCCCTGGTGGGAAACCGCGAGTTGATTGATTAAGACGGTGGATTTTCTGGTGTACGCATCGCGCGGGAAGTCCTTCCCCACGTGTTCCTGTAATTTTATATATTTATCCTAGAACTGCATAAATGTACCTATGTACAGTAAATAAACTGTATTTAGCCCTGAGGCGAATAAATTTCATCTAATGATCTATCGATTCATCCCTGTGTGCTAAAAGTTGTTTTTTTATTCGATTTTTTTTTTATTGTGACTCGTGGACCCCCTGGGTATGCCTCATGGAACCCCAATGTTCCGTGGAACACAGTTTTAAGACCACTGCTTTATTGTATGGAGTTTCTGAACAGCCCATTTTGTTCTAACACAGTTTTCTCCATCATGGACTTAGTCTAGCCTTTGGGTTCTTGCATCAACAACCCTTTAAAAATTCATTTTAAGATAGAGAAACAATACAGTAAAAGTTTTCTCACCAGCCAAACTGTTTTGTTTGCAGGTTGCCTAATATTCAATTGGAAATTCTGTTCGATTTGGAAAGCTGTTTCTTGGGTATCCTTTGCGTGGACTACTGTCCTGCAGCCCGACACACTAGGACAAAAAGGCAGGGGAAGTGTTGCCTCATGATATTCGCCATCTTGAATGATTACTTTGGCCTCAAATGTTGGATGATCCGGCTGAAAAATAACGGAAGAATGTTATTGTTAAATATTTGACTTCAAAATATTAAGAAAAATTATTTTTTAATAATTATTAAGGTATCCGACTACGTTCGGAACCGTGATTTTGCAAAAGCGTATAAATGGATAATATTTATGATATTTAGTGTCACTTAGATTAGAAAATGTATACAAAATTATTTTAATAGTATTACAATAAAAAATTACTTAAGTACAATATTTTGACCAAAATTGAGCATGACCTATTTTCAAAATATTCTCCTTTTGTGAAAAATGCTTCGATTATAATAATATTTTGCCTGTATATAGCTCAGACCTCTCTACAGAGGCTCAACTAGAATTTTTGAAATATATAACAGAGAAGTGGGCTTATCCATATTTTTTACGACAACAGAGGGGAGAAATTTTAAGAAAAAAACGCCGATAATTATTTCAATGGGTTGTAACTCTGAAAATAATGTGAATTTTTCGAAAATCATAGTTGAGCCTCTGTACAGAGGTCTGAGCTATATACAGGCAAAATATTATTTTAATAGAAGCATTTTTCACAAAAGGAGAACATTTTGAAAAAAGTTTATTCTAAGTTAATTTTTTGCCGAAATATTGTATTTAAATAAATTTTTTTTGCTAAAATGTCCTTAAAATAATTTTATACATGTATTCTAATCTAAGCGACACTAAATATCATGAAAATTATCCATTTATGCGCTTTTTTAAAATCACGGTTCCGAACGTAGTAGGATACCTTAAATTGCGCATATGATGACAGAAAATTTGGGTCCCACAAATGTAGCTACATAACAATTACTGCGCATATGATGACTGAAAATTTGAGTCCCGCAAATGTAGCTACATGACAATTACTATATACTAGTAAGTGAGCAACTTGAAAATATATTAGCTAATTAGTTTCTTGTCTTATAGTTAGCGGAACAGTTATGAAATTTTAAGAGTTTTAGCAGAATATTTTCTTTAATATGAGAAACAGTTCATTAATTAGAAAAATGTTCAGAAAATTCTTTCAAATAACATAATATTGAAAAGTTTAAATTAAATACATATTATATTTTTAAAAAAAAAAATTACCGTAAAGCAGAATATATATAACAGAAAATAAAACTTATGAAAAGAGAGAACCGGTAAAACAAACAAACAAGAAATATTTCCTATATATAATTATACACAGTGCGACAAATAAGTTTTAAGACTCGTCCAAAAGCGTAAGCTGCAATAGCACCATGAGAGCAAATATGCAAACGTCATAATGTTCATGGTCTGCTGGTACACTGCCAACAAGTTGTGCGCAACTAGTTAAGTAGTTATGAGAAGACAAACGTTTATTAAAGAAGTGAATTTTTTTAACGTTGATTTTTTAAGATAGAACAAAGAGCTGTAATCAAATTTCACGCAAAATTTGGTTAAAGTGCTTCGGAAACATACCAACTTATGATGCAGGTTTACGGTGACTGTTGTTTAAGTAAATCAAACTGTTTTGTGTGGCACAAACATTTTTTGGATGGAAGTGATACGGTAGAAGATGTGTGTGATCAGCGTAGTGGAAGATCAATTTCATCTAGAACGCCTGAAATTATTGAGAAAATACGAAATTTCGTGGCAATTGATCGCTGTGCATCTTTGAACATAAAAAAAGAAGCAATTCGAATCACCCTGCATGAAGATTTGGGCAAAACAAAAGAGTGTGCTTAATTTGTTCCACACACTTTATCCCCTGAACAAAAAGCAATGAGAAGTGCACATTGCAGAGATATCATTTCAGCCACTGAAATCGATTCAAACTTCTTGAAGTCCATTGTTACAGGTGATGAAACATGGGGTTTCCAATATGACCCTGAAACAAAGTGACAGAGTGTGGAATGGAAGTCAGAAAAAAAAATTCACCGCAAGCCAAAAAAAACATGAAAAATTCTATCCAAAATCAAACAATGCTTATGGCATTCTTCGATGTGTGCTAGGAGTATTATCCACAAAGAATTTGTTCCAATTAGACAAACAGTTACAGGTCAGTACTTCTTAGCTGTTTTAAGGCTTTTGATGGCTAGAATTCGTCGCATTCGTCCAGAATATCGGACTGAAAGCAGTTGGTGTGTGTAACACGACAATGCACCCAGTCGCACCTCCCTTGTTGTTCGTCGATTTTTGGCAAAAAATAATGTCTGTGTGTTGAACCATCCACCGTATTCACCTGATTTAACACCCTGTGACTTCTCCTTATTTCCAAAACTTAAAATGAAATTAAAAAAGTTTTATTTTGAGGATATTTTGACCTTACAAGTAGCTTCGACGCATGCTTTTCGGGCTATTCCACAAAGTGGTTTACAATAGGCATTCGATTCCTTAATAAATCACTGTAACAAGTGCATTGGAGCAGGTGGGTCCTATTTTGAATGAAAAACCAAAACAGGAATTAATTTCTTGTTTCTGTTTCTGTTTATGGACACAGTCTTAAAACTTATTTGCCGCATTGTGTATATATATCTTTAATTAATTTTTATAAGTTGAAAAATTATGAAAATACATTTTTAAAAGCCTTCTATTCTGGAACATGGCCTAGAATTAATTACATGTTTCATAATAAAAAAATCTTAAAAAAAGGACGAAAGTTATTATTATTATTTATTTACAAAATTTAATACACAAGTAAATACAGTTGTTATTTTTTACTTAAAGGAATATCAAATAGAGAAACAATGCCTTTTGTTCCTTCTTTTTTTTTTTCAAAAAAAGTGAAAAAAGAATTTATGAAACATTTTGTGTTAATATTTAAGTAATTTTTACAGCCTTACACATAAAAAATACGAGATACGTGATTTTTTAAAGTAAAATGTTTGCCTTTCCATCCTAAGAAATAATTAATTTTAAAAAATAATAGAACATTAGAAACTCTTTTCACTTTCGCTATCCATCTCGCTCCAGCGCGTGATGTGGAGCGATGTTTCGGTAGCCAAACACGCGTCCACGTGTGAAACTCGGAGTTTACTATATGTTAGATGCATTTGTTAATATTGACAAAGGGTAAATGTAATATGCTTTTCGGAAAAAAAAAACACACACACACACACTTAGATTTATTAACTACTTAAAAATAATCTTGGAAAATGAGTTGTAGATTTTCTAGAAGGTCCACAGAAAAAGAAGAAAACTGTAGTTTAATAAGCTTCTAACAGATGATGAAATTGCAAATTTTTTGGCTCAGCCTTCGGACGAATACCATAATGATTTATGGTATTATTATGGCACGTGTACGCCATTGTTTTGTAATGGTGTACATGTGCTACTTTCATAGGTGGGGGGAAGGGTTATTTTTAAAAAACGTAGACGACAGCACCGAAACGTAATCTGTATGCTAAAAATGAAAATTCTGTTAGTCTATGGGAGGGTTTTGAACCCCCAAATTCCACCCTTGGGACCATAGCTATAGTTATGACAGCAATGAAAAATTCATTCCTCCTCAAAGTGATCATGATATTTTGGATTTGAAAGAAGATGAATTGCAAGACATAGACGATGCAACATGTCATCAGCGTTATTCCGTTATGGTAAGAAACATAATTTAGGAGAATGACTTCACAAGAGTTCATTCGTCATTTATTTTCATTATTTTGTTTTATTTTTACACATCACACTCCAGCGCTCAATGCTGCCTTAAGCACAAATTTTCCCTCCAGTTTCTATTTCGCGCTAGAGCGTAGTGTCGAAGTGTTCTACAAAGAAACTGTTTGATAACACTCAGCAATCAACAGAATACACCTAATCAATGGCGCACACAATCCTGGGGGTCTGGGCCCCCCCCCCAAAGCCGGCAATTTTTTTTTTATTGATTATAATTCTAAGTACATAATACGTAAAATTTAATTAAGTATTTGTTATTAATGATTAATTTTATTAATTAATGCCAATTATTTATTCAATAATAATAATTATGCTAATTATTATTAGTTTTTTACTGTGTTTTGTTCCCGAAAATCGATAAAATCAAAAGGAGCAAAATACAAGAATGGTGAACTTTCGACCCCCCCCGCCCCCCCCTGGAAAAATTTCTGGGTGCGCTACTGCACCTAATCATATATTTTTACTACTTTTGAATCATATCTGCTATCGAAATGAATGCAATATTTGCTGTTTCTGAGAAAATCAACACCTTTCTCATGGCATTAACTATCAATACATCTTCACATGACCGGGAATCAACATGTTAATTTTGCGATACTTATTTAATAAAACTAAAATTACTAGAAATAACCAAAAATGGGGGAGGGATAAAAGTGATCACCAAAAACAAATTACCTGATAATAGTGCACGATAAATGCATACAATCCCGGAGTGGACACACTTCCCTGCAGATCAATCACATTATCCAATTCTTTCAAGTTCACCAAAACAAGATCGGTATCGGTTACACCATTGGGCAGCACCGAGGCCTTTTGATACTCATTGTAACCAGACTCGAACTCAATCTTTGTTGATTCCGGCACTGGCAGGTATTCAGATTCTATGCACTGTCCATCTTTTCTGATGCACAGTGGCTTGGGAACAATGTAGTCCATGTGCCAGAGATTTGCCGGGACAAAGGCTACTTCATCGATGGCCACGTCGCTGTAATCATCGACCATATTGATGGCAACATTGACGTAGTTGGACTCCAGGTTGAAGGTGGCAACCTCCCCTTGTTGGTCAACGACAGCCAATCGGCAGAGGAAGGAATATCCACAGTCGTAGAAAGTGGCTCTTCCTTGTTCTATTCTGTCTGGGGATGATTCGACGTCAATTGTTGCCGTGGCACTTTGACCCTTTTGAGGAGTGTGGTACGTTATGATCATAATGTGAGGACCTGGCTGGGATATGGTGTAGTGAAGGTTCAAATTGTTTTGTTCTTTGCCGAGGAGAGCCATTCTACTGGTTTGCAGTTCCTAGATTCAAAAATACAATATATATAAGAAATAAATGGATAATAAGATCAGGATACTTGATTAAAATGCAAATGTATCATAAAAAGGACATATTAATGCTTCACGATGGTTTCCTAAAAATTTTGTATTTAATTAAAAAAAAAGTTCAAAACCTTTTTAACCCGCGGTCACTCGAGCCTGTTTTTGCTTCAGTCGTTACTTCGCGGGGTGTAGAGAACACCCCAAACTTTTAACGCGTATATTTAATTATGAAAATAAAATTAAGTCATTATGATACATATTTATAAAGTACAAGATGTTTTTTGTATTATACAAATAAAATTATTAAATTTATTGCATACAAATGAGACTAACATTAATTTAAACTAAACATTCAAAATTTTCATTTTAAAACACATAATTTTATATTTTTTCATAAACCAGTATATATAAAACGTATATACCAGTAATAAATATACTTTATAATTAATGGGATAATGATAGTAGAAAGTATATAGAAAAATAATATTTTAATCATTTTTCAAACATTCAGAACAGACTGTATACAAATGCTCAACTTCTCGCGGGAGTTCTCAGTCCTCCAGATAAACTTTTGAAGGTCATTACATTCCAATCGTTCGAGAAAGAGGGATCGCATCAGGCCTGAAGGTTCAATGACCTAAGATGTGCTGCTACAGAAAAAGTCGTGGTTCTGGGCATTCTTCTTAGAATTCTGGGAGGATTTTCTTGTTGCTGGGGTGTACAGAACACCCCGCGCGAGTGATAGCGGGTTAATTAACCGAATTCTACATTAAGAGGACACAGTACGATTCAAAGGACAAAAATCGGTCAAAAAATCAAATCTAATTTTTTTTAGCCTAAATTATTCTTTATATATTTTTCTATAACCTCCCAAAATTTGAAATCTCTAAACTTAAAAAAACTCAGACTTATGATAGCTTTTACGTTCGTTTTTATTCACATTCCTATGTCAAATCAAAACTTGAAGAGCTTACTTATCTAAGAAAGATAAAATAACTAGTTTGTCTTCATTTAAAATGCTAAGGCTTTTTTTCTATTGTGCCTAATGCTTTGAAAATTTTTTTACCTATTGCTAATACTACATGTAACAAAAGTTGGTATGCATTTTTGAATCAAAGCAATACTTATTTTTTAAAAAATAATTGAACTGAATTTATACATTTTTAAAGGAATTTTCATTAAGCAATCATACAAAGTATTGTACAAATACCAATCATTTTATCGCAAAACCCATACCAACTTTTGTTGTACATAGTTTGACGTACTTGTAAATCAAATTTCATGCATGTACGTATATTTTTGTAGGAGGAGTAGCGTTTTAAAATCACTTCATAAGTTTCAAGTTTTTTCCTTAAAAAATCGAAGGGCTAGCTTTTTATGAAATTTTGAATACATAATCTGTTTTACATGGTATACACACATAGGAGGCAACAAAAAAAATTTGAAAATCCTTAAATTAAAAGTTTTTTGCTTAAATCGTACCAAGTCCTCTTAAAGAACAAAAAAAAAAATAAAATTCTGCAGGAGATTGTTTTGCGGGTCCAGCCGTTTTAGTTTGAACGCGATGTATAAAATTTGTTTTGGTGATTGTCAGCATTGTTATTATTTTTCCAAAGATCGAAATAAAAAAGCAGAAAACCAACACAACAGTCAGAATTCAATTATTTACTATGTAAAAATTTGTTATTAGTAAAAATTAATTTAAAAGAAAAGAATGCAATGTATAATAAAAAGTCGTAATGCACTTTTATGAGGGTTAATTGAACTGGCATATTTTAAAATTATCAAAAGGAGAAAAATAGGTAAAAAAAATTTAAATAAATTTAAAAATAATTTAAAGGTGAAAAAATTCATAAACTGCAATTGAAAGTTTAGTTTTTTATATAAAGTTTTAATCAAAATCGAAAACTAAAATTTTGGTTTATATAGCAAACTTATTTAGCTTTATTAATGGATTAAACGTAAAATATTCTGATCTTAAGGTATCCAACTACCCTAAAATTGTGAATTTTGCCAAAAATAGACAAATTTTTTTATGATTGTATTTAATAGGCCATCTTATTAGCTTTATAAAAATACCAAATTTATTATTTTTCATTCTCTAGAACAAAAACTACTTGTTTTAGTATAAAAGCAGATGCTACTACTTTAAGCAATATGTCATACTTTAAAATGCGTTTTACTCCATTTTTTTTTTTTTTTTTTTTTGCTCAAGCGGGAACAGCGATTACTCAAAAAGTTTTGAAAACAGTTTATTGAAATTTTTTGTGTATGTTCTGTGTAATATTAGGAGTGTTTTAACACATTCAGATTTATCAATCACTATTTTATTACAAAATTTATAGTTCCTTATGTGAATATATATAATCACTGTCTTTTTTAAGCCAATTTTAAATAATAACTAAGATAAAGTGCTCTAGTTTTTGTAAAAATTAAAATAGCTCTTAATCTAAAGGTCATTTAAAAAAAACAAGTAGTATAAAAAAAATTTTTTTCAGTCAATCCCTACTTAGATCAACAAAGAAAAATTTTATTTTAGCTACTTTTTATTAAATAGTTACAATTAATATAAATATGTATATACGTATGATAGAATCACAACATTAAGTGATAATTAATTTTCATCAATTATCATTAAAGTATCGTATTGTCATTTAACACAATCGTGTCTATAAAATTTTAGTTCAACTGAATGCTTTAAAACGTGAGAAAAAAACCTTTTCAAGTTTTGACACAAGTTGCCAAAATGGTCGCTAAGTTGCCAAAAATGTGTTTGTAATTCTTTTAATCAATTAATTTTTATTAATTATAATTAAATTATTGTATTGTCATCCAAAATAATCATGTATATTAAATTTCAGCTGAACTGAGAGCTTTAAAATGCATTTTATTAACGATTGAAAATTCCACCAAGATAAATAAATAAATATATAGAGAGTGTGAGTTAATAGTAGGAATTGAATGAGTAACAAAACAACACATCAAAATTGAAAAATTTAAAATTTGTTCTTAAACTTTTTGAACAAAATGGGCCTCGCTTATGTAATTTTTTGTAAATTTTTATCAATTTTCAAATTAGGAATTTAAATTAGCAATTAAATTTTTAATAATTTCTTTTTCTCTTCCTAATTTTAGGATATTTTTCTTAAAATGTAATAAATAATTCTAAAAACCATAAAAAATCCCCATGTCTCCATTTTTTTTTTAAAAAAAAGGTTGTTGCAAGTTGTCGGAAATTATCCGATTTCAATAAAAAATAAATGACTTATAATAGTAAGAAAAATATTCTCTGTATTGATGAAAATTTTTTAAACAGTTAACTTAGCCTAATTCAAATGATGAAGAATCAGATAAAAAGATTAATATTGTTTTAGATGTTAAGGGATACAATTTTGCGTGATACTAAAATCTCCCACCTTGAAAAAGAAATCTAAGAAATTTGAGAGAAAAAGAAAGATAGTTACGCTCGCATGAATTGCAACTAAGATTTAAAAAATGGAAGAAAAATGCTTCAATTAATATAAATCAAATTGAGAAGAAAATAAACAGTAATACTCTAATAAGAGTTTTAATCAAATATAATGCTTCTAATTTTTTTCAAACAAAATTATTCATCAGTTGAACAGAATTTGAAATGTTTTTAATATGCGTTTTCATATAACCTTTTTTGTCGCTCCTCCGGTATAGTGGTTAGCGACACTGACTGCTGTGCCGTAAGGACTGGGTTCGAATCCCGGAGAAGACATGGATGTTTGTAAAAGTATAGTACCTGCGCGGCATGGGGGTACTCTAAATAGCCGTCGAGCCACAAGTCCTCTTGTGAGGTTGGTGGAAGGGGAAGAAAGGTGGGAGGCCTCTGACCACCCCAAGAGTGTTCTCCCTCTAAATTGGGGTGGTTGATTGATTGATTGAATATTAACGTCGCACTGTTCAGCTACACGAGGGCTTTTGGCGACGGACCACGTAATTTTGAACCATGGTCAAGTGACGTGGACGACACCTGAGCTGGCACCCCCTCTCCTAACTACCACACCACACCAACGGGAGGACGTTTCAGC
>BMAV01021392.1:170113-186236 GCA_019973955.1 Trichonephila inaurata madagascariensis | reverse complement strand
GGGGAAAAAAAGGTCACATAGGAGATATTAATTGATTTAGGTTATGTTGTTGTTTCCATCCCCTTGGAGCACGAAAGCCTACACCAAGTCCATTTGACCTTTCCGCATAAGACAGTTGTTTGGAGATCTTGATCTCCAAACACAACTGTCCCAGGGAAATGTCCCAGCAGTCCAGAAGATGAGGTGAAGACTTTATCCCCTGCACAAAAATCATTCCACACAGGTGACCGCTTCTAAAGCACGCCAAGGCCGTCTGAAGAGCCCTGAACCTCCTGTATTGTAGAGATAGGCCAGGACTCTTAGCTGCATACCAGTGGTGAGCAGGAGGTATTCGTCAAGTCAGATTCATTTTAACTCTGTAGAGGGAATGAATTTCAGAATGGCTGTAGACAAAGGAACTGAGGTCAGGGAGATCCCCCAACCCCTACCAGCCAGCTCATCAGCTGCTGGAGAATTTAGGTTATGTGTGAGAGATGGTGCGAATTAGCTATGCAGTCACTGTCGCTGATAATAATAGGGACATGGTTTTAACACTGATAATGATAGGATAGACGTCAATTTAATGGTAGTGAACTAAGTATATTCGTAAAACACCTGAAAATAATATCGTAAAAAATAGGGGAGGGGAACTCTCTCTGAAAATAGGAAAATGATATCTTCATGTTCATAAAATATACATATTTTGTTATATTTTCTGAGAACTCTGTTAAGATACTTTAAATTTTGAAGAGGGGAGACAATTCCTTTTACACGCGGACACAAAGTTGACTGAAACGTGAATGTCGTAGGGGGAAGGAGGTACCACAGGGGTTTGCCGCACTCATCAATACAATGATTCAGTCCGAAGAAGCCATAAAAACTTTCTCAATTT
This sequence comes from Trichonephila inaurata madagascariensis, assembly GCA_019973955.1. Classification (NCBI taxonomy): domain Eukaryota; kingdom Metazoa; phylum Arthropoda; class Arachnida; order Araneae; family Nephilidae; genus Trichonephila; species Trichonephila inaurata. Next base: position 185,365 of record BMAV01021392.1, on the reverse strand, counting down.
TTAATACACAAGTAGCCACGTGTGAAGGGCTTAACTTTCACAATATCTTTTTAGTTAACTAATGAAGAGGAAAACGTATCTTTCGAGTACTTGAGGGAGTGCCATTTGACAAGGCGCGAAAAGAGTCAAGTGATTTCGATTTAAAATTACCACCCGCCAGCCTGCATTATCTGTTATATGCGGCACAAGTTTACTATAGTGAAAGAGCTCTTAAGGTTGTGTTACTTCTGAGAGAATTAGCATATTTCGTGTTTTGTCTAATTCTAAGAGTAGAAAATGATACGTAATATATTTTCGGATTTCTTGTAAAAAATCAATTTTGATTTATTATCACCATGCACTGTATTCTAAGCAAAGAAAGTTTATCAAACTATGATTCAAGTTATTCATTTCCTCATAAATTTAAGAAACAAAAAACGTTTTCAGAGAAGGAAAACCCTTTTAAAACAAAACTATTTATTAATGACTATTTCAATTCCTACTATTAGCTCGCACATTATACATTTTAAAGCGCTGAATTGAGCTGAAATTTTATATACAGGATCATTTTGGATGACAATACAATAATTTAATTATAATTAATAAAAATTAATTGATTAAAACTAATTATTTAAAGCATTACAAATACAGCCACGTTGGCGACTTTTTGGCTACTTGTGTCAAAACTTGAAAAGGTTTTTTTCTCACGTGTTAAAGCATTCAGTTGGACTGAAATGAAAAGGACAATACGATATTTTAATGATAATTAAAAAAGCTAATGACCACTTAATGTTGTGATTCTATCTTATGTATATACATATTTATATTAATTGTTATTTAATAAAAAGAAGCTAAAATAAAATTTTTCGTTGTTGATCTAAAGTAGGAATCGACTTAAAAAAAACTATTTTCTTATATATATTACTTGTTTAGAATATGTTAGCAGTGTTAATGAACATAAAATAGTAACATACAATCGCATCGAGGGTAGTTGTAGTAGCCAGCATGACACATATCACATTGACGTCCTCCGTAATTGGCCAAACAATGGCACTGTCCACCGTCCGATTCACAAGTAGATTTCACTGATGTTGAGGGATTACAATTGCAGGCTACAAGAAGAAAGAGAAAAGATCTAAGTTTTCAACTTAAAATGTTCACCCTACAGACAGGACATGGCAACTGAGGGTTAGCGTGTATTCGCTCTCCACAATAATAATAATAATAAATACAGAATTTTTAACAATTGAAAACTTACGTAAGCAGTTTGGAAAGCCATAAAATCCTTCTTGGCACCTATCGCAGTTAAGACCACCGTAATTCGGTTTACATGGACACTGGCCTCCACCAACTTCGCACACGTTTCCGAGGGTACCATTGGCATTGCAGTCGCAGGGTTTGCAATATGGATATCCGTAATAGCCTATATTACATTGATCGCATCTTGGGGGTAGAAATTCAGGTCTGCATTCACACAGTCCGTTGCCGTCAGCACAGTTTCCAGTTGAAAAGCTAGGGTCGCAGTTACAGGCTAAAACGAAAAGGGAAAAATACTTGTAATTCAATAGGCTAAAAATATTTTAGTATATGAGTGGTTATTAGGAATTATGATGAAAGAATTCTCAGATTTATTCTTTTATCATAATTGCTATTCTAAGAGTTCACGAAATACATACGCAGGGTGTCCCAATAAAATGTATTCACTCTTTAAGGTGATTGCCTACCTTGAAAATGTCGTTTTTCGTCTACATAAGGCATTTATTTATTTTTTTATTTAAAAATCTTATAGTTTGAACATTTTTCTTTTTCTTTTACGCGAAATAGAAATACATTTATAATGATTTTAAAAAACATCATACTCTCTACCATACTCTTTACCAGATACATGATATTATCTTAAGAACCAAAGCAGATAACGTTTTGAAATTTTGGGGGAATGTTTATTATATTATTTTTCATAAAGTGGCCTATAAGTTTTGTTGCAGGTTAAATATTTTTTCATTTAGGATAGTTTTTATAAAGAAAAAAACTTTAAAAATATTGAAATTTTCATATTATTATGTATAATTGTCTGTAATTTTTTTTATTTTAATATTTCTCTTAGATTTTGGTTCATTTTGAAAAGCACCATAATATGTATGTTGTGTATACAGAAAATTATGATAATTGTATTAGAAATTTTTATACAGTGTTACCCGTTTTAGTAAAAATTTGGTAAAATTTCCTTGGAAACAACGAATTTTTTTAAAAGTACAATATTTATTTAAAATTTTTTATGTATTTACAATTTTTTTTTTTTTTATTTTTCTTCCTAAAAACACTCAATTTGTTTCAAAAATTTGTTTTTATAAAAAAATTGGGTCCGAAGGTAGGCAATCATTTATGTTGACTGCAGTATGTTTATAATGGCCACACATTTCGGGCATTTTTCGAGAGTGACGGCTTAGAAATAATGGCTGGTGTCAAACAAAACTTTGGCAAAGAAAATTCAATCGTAAGTGCTACTGAAAATGAAAAACAAAGACAGTTTAGAAAGAAGTTTCAGTGAGATGTGTAATGAGTTTTATTCATGATAGTGACTAATCCTTTAAGGTAAATACTTTTGTTTTGACGTTTGATGATAATATAACCTCTTCCTGTAAAGGAACCGTGATTTATGTTAATGACGGTTAATATTTAAAATCAAGTGGAAAGGGAAGTTGGTAAGGGGGATTGTTCTCATGCTAAGAATAAGACATTAGATAGATAAGTTAATGTTGGAATAATCGCAGTTCCAAGATGAAAGAATTAGACAGGTTGTCCAAGGAATCCTATTTTTGTTGACTATCGGCTATTAATAATAAATATATGATTAATATTCTAGATATTTAAATTAGTATTAAAACTGACTTGCTCCCCGTACATTGAGTCAAATTTAGATAGTGATTAGAAAGTCATAACGAAGTATATATTTTTTAAAAAAATGTCTCATCCTTTGATGAATCCTCACACTTCATATGTAATGATTCTTACTGAAATAATATATAAAAAAAATTTTAAGTCAATTCCTACTTAGATCAACAACGAAAAATTTTAATTCAGCTACTTTTTATTTAATAGTTAAAATTAATATAAATATGTATATACATATGACAGAATCATAACATTAAGTGGTCATTATTTTTTTTAATTATCATTAAAGTATCGTATTGTCCTTTTAATTTCTGTCCAACTGAATGCTTTAACACGTGAGAAAAAAACCTTTTCAAGTTTTGACGCAAGTCGCCAAAAGGGTCGCTAAGTCGCAAACGTGGCTGTATTTGTAAATCTTTAAATAATTAGTTTTAATCAATTAATTTTTATTAATTATAATTAAATTATTGTATTGTTATCCAAAATGATCCTGTATATAAAATTTCAGCTCAATTCAGCGCTTTAAAATGTATTTTATTAACGATTGAAAATTCCACCAGGATAAATAAATTAATATACAAATATATAAATAAATAAATATATAGACAATGCGAGCTAATAGTAGGAATTGAAAAAAAATAAAAAAGAAACTGAATCGAGGAGACTTGGAAGAGCTGAGATCAGGATCCATTACGGTTGACAAATGAAAAGATAAGTGGGATGTGCCAACTATATCCAACATGCATAAAGGCAAAATAGTTCAAGTGAAGAACAAAAATGGAAAAATTTCGACTACACCAGAGAATTATGAGAGTTTATGACACGCGTTGATCACTCTGACCAACATATGTTCTACTACTCATTCCTCAGAAAAATCCTCTGTTGATACAAGAAAATTGTAAAACATTATTTCGAAATTTTTGTTCAAAATGCATATATGTTTCATAACCAAAAAGTCGAGGGAATAAAAATACGAGGATGCTTCAATTTAGGGAACCAGTTACTATGCATTTACTTGATAGCGACTACAGCTATGCAGGAGAAAGGATCAACTATAATACAAATAACAACTGATTTTTATTACTTAGAAAATCTTTCTCCTCCAGACAACGGAATGCCCACAAAGCCGTGCAAAATGTGTACAAAGCAAAAAAAAAAAAAAAAACAGCACAAGGAGACTAGTTATTTTTTTCAATTCCTACTATTACTATTCCTACTCTTTATATATTTATTTATCTTGGTGGAATTTTCAATCGTTAATAAAATACATTTTACTCAACTGAGGTGAAATTTTATATACATGTTTATCTTGGATGACAAAACAGTAGTTTAAATATAATTAATAAAAATTAATTGATTAAAACTAATTATTTAAAGAATTACAAATACACAGCCACGTTGGCATCATTTCTGGTGACTTAGCGACCATTTTGGCGACTTGTCAAAACTTGAAAAAGGTTTTTTTCTCACGTTTTAAAGCATTCACTCGAACTGAAATTTTATATACACGATTTTTTTGTATGGCAATACGATACTTTAATGATAATTAATAAAAATTAATTACCACTTAATGTTGTGATTCTGTCATATGTATATACATATTTATATTAATTGTAACTATTTAATAAAAAGTAGCTAAAATAAAATTTTTCTTTGTTGATCTAAGTAGGAATTGACTTAAAATTTTTTTTTTAATATTACTTGTTATTTTTGTCATATACAATAGCAACAATATAAATTTATTTTTTTAAATTTTAGTAACACATTCACATATATATAATTTCTATGTTATAATCTAATCATCTAAGTTATGGTGTTAATAATAAAAATTAATAATTAATATTTTTTTACACTGTATAAATGTTTCATTCAACCTTTCTAATAATTCCTAACTCAAATGGCCATTTGTAATCAATCTAAAGTTGCAGCACACACTACAAAATACCTCGTCACAGGCAGTTTTGCTACACACGCTTACTTCGAGATATTTCGTAGTTGCCAGCGTGTGACTGGCTCACGCGTCTTTTCATTAACATGTCCTTTGGGGCTAAGATTAATGGCAACTCTTTTCTAACCAAAACCCAAGAAGTGAAACGTGAAGATTAAATGCAAATTAGATAGCTTTTAAATAACATAAGTTTCAGTAAGTGAAATGGCAATTTGGGGAAAGTTATGTGAGAGATTGATACAATTGTGAAAGGATGGCTAACAAAGGTTATTCCGAAGATAAAGCCATTAGGTCAAGGTGCATACCATTACACTCGCGCAAAGACGCCACTCCCTAGTATCGGAGCTACGATTGGATTAAGGTAGGATTGACTATTTAATATTAGGACTTGCGTTATTATTGAAATTGAGATTAGGCGGGTTAGATATTGATAGTGGTTCGATTTATGTTAATTCGGTATTACTTGTATTGTGTGTTTGCTCATCGTAGATTCTCACATATATAATCATTATCTAATCTGTTAAAAGTTTAAGTTATAGTTCTTAATAAAGACATATTAAGAGCATGGCTACTTCTCATTCTTTAGTTGACCCTACACCTCTGGCTCACGCAGATAATCTAAGGGAAATGCACCCTAGGGGGGCATTTTCACAAGCGTATGGGCTAACCAATACAAACTAAAATATATTCTGATTTTCTAACATCATAAATCTGTTGTGCTAATAAGATAATTATGCCAATAAGAATATTTTTTTGAATCTGTAAGCAAAACGAAAAACTTACGCTGGCAGACATCAGTAGCATTGAGGAGTTTTCCATACGGCCGAAAGAATGTTGGCTTGCACTGATTGCAGTTAATACCCATAGTGTTGTGACGGCAGTTTTGACAAACACCTCCACCTTCGTAATGTCCGTGTATGTCTAAGCTTCTTCTTTCTCTGTCAATCTCCTCACTGTATTCACATTCGTCAGAATGTCCGAAGCAGTTACAAGCTAGACAAAGAAAAGAAAACGTACAATAATGCAATTAAGATGAGCAAGTTCATATATATGTCGTGTTCTTTAGAAAACATAATAATATAACAGTTTAAAAATTTGTATAATGGATAAAATTGTATTTTTGATCAGCAAAAGAAACATAATTTCATTTACGCAGAACTTGAAGCTATACGAAACTAATTTTTTTCAGATATTGAAAATAGTATTTTTAAAGGAGACTAGGGGTGGGGCGGGGTGTCCCCCTGTACGCTTAACGGTGGACCAACTCTCATTGTGCAATTTATACAGCTGTGTTCATACTCATTGCTCAAATTGTAAAACTGTAATTTACATTTATAATGTAGTTACATGTATTATGTATTGTAAGAAGGAAAAAAAATAAATAGATTTCAAGTTGGCACCATCATTGGCATAATTCACCAAATTTGGCAATTTGGTGACCATGTTGGCGACCCTATGGATGCTATTGGAAATTATTGGAGAAATCTATTACATCACGATTATGATGTAAGGGGATTTTTCGAGAAAGAGTTGGTTGATTAATTGAATATTAACGCCGCACTGTTCAGCTACACGGGGGCTTTTGGCGATGGACCACGTAATTTTGAACCATGGTCAAGTGACGTGGACGACACCTGAGCTGGCACTCGTGACAAGGAAAGTCACGATCCGATACCTATACCACTCGGCTACCGCGGCCACGAGAAAGAGTTGGAAGGTAGGGGGGAAAGGACCTCTAGGCAAATCGTTCGTGTGTCGCTCCTCTTCAGTTAAATTCAATTTTTAGACCCAATTTACAAACTATACCTATGCATAAATAAATTTATTACTGCATCACGAAAATCTATTTTTTTTTTTTAAATATATAGAGAGAAAAGAATACTTTTGTTAGCAAAAACAAAATTATGATACTCTAGCAACAATTAGTTGGCAAAATATCCAGGTGAAGTAAAAATTATAATTCTGAATTTAAAGACTTTATAAAAGATGCATGGCAAACAGTTATTCTAAATTCTGAAAATTCCTGGTTCACTTATAATCGTAGAAACAATATTAAAATACTAATTTAAAATGAAACTTTCTATTTCGAAAAACAACGTTAAGAATCTTTCTGGGAATAGTGAAGTAATTTTTGTATATTTTAGTATAAATCCCGTAACACAAGAACTGTTATAAGTATAAAAAAATGAAATTATAATAAAACATCAAAAAAAGTTAAAAATAGTCAAGGAATAATTGTTTTATTTCTGTAAACATTGGTTTATTTTAAATACGGAGCACACTATTAGAGCAATTTAAAAATAAACTTTTAGATTTTTTTAAAAAAATAAATCATTATTCCCTTTAAGAATAATATTGATATTTTTCGTCCATTAAGTTCGTAAAAATACAATAAAAGTGATACAAAATCAATTCCTAACCAAGGGTAGCCGGTAACACTCGAGGCAACTTTGAGCCAGTCAACTCGTTTCCTGTTACTACAGCTCTAGTGTGAATAGGGAAGAAAAATTCCTTTCACACGTGACCGCAAAGTTGACTGAAAAAGGGAGTCCCGAAGGAAAAGAGTAAGTGCTGGACTCATCTGTACAATGAAGAAAGCAATAAAAAGCTTTCTTCATTTTCAATACACAAATCACTGCATGTGAAGAGCGTAGCTTCCGCAATCTACTTTTAGTTGAGTCAACTAGTGGAAAGGAGAAAGTGGTTTTCGATAGATTGTGAGTGAGTGGCACAGCATAGAGTGCCATTGGTGGAAAGGGACCCAGACAATTTTTTTTAAACTAGCTCCCAACCATTTACTCCTTTTGTTAGACGTAGCACAAGTTGACTCGTATATAAGGCCCCCTCAACCGCAAATAACATTAAGATTTTTAAGAAATTCAAAGAAATGCAAGAAATACTTACGTTCACAAACAAAAGGACTGTCTATAATGGCATGCCGCCATTTCTTTTGTTGAAATCCCGGACAACATTGCTCGCACTGAGGACCACATGTGTTATGCTGACATCGGCATAGAAGTTTGTAAGGATCTTGAGGATCAGTCAAATCACAGCTCTCAGCAAATCCATGGCAAACGCAACGGCCACCAATGTTGATATCTTTGATACTGTAGAAATACTAAAAAATAATAATCAAAAATTAGGAAATCACAGTAAAATGAAAAGATTGAACTTTCTTTGATACTGTAAAAATTCTAAAAATAATAATCAAAAATTAGGAAATCACAGTAAAATGAAAAGACTGAAATTTTTTTTGTATTAATTAGTATCACCTTAAAAAGTGAACCAAGATCTTTAATGAACTTATTTAATGCCAATAGAATTGTTTTAACGAGGGATCTCTGAAATTTTCTTCTCCTTGATTATAACCTTTCTCCTGACATATCCTTTTTAATGAACTTAAAAATATGTCTCTTAAACAGTTAGCATTTTGATTTGTTCAACCTTTCTGATGCTCTTCCTTGATAACTTAATTTCGGGTCTATGCATTAATTAATTAATCGTTGTAGATTACCAAACTTGACTACGGAATCCTTATATCGCATCCTATAAAAAAATTCTTTTTACTTAAATTGATTCGATTTGAAAGGAAAAATTCCAACAGTATCACAGACAAATTGCAATTACAGGTAATACTTATTTCCTTTTTAACTTAAACTGTAAAATAAAGTAAATATTTTCGAGTATACTAGAAAATTTCAAAATACTGCTATTTCTTTATATAGTACGCTGAAAGTAAAAAACTGCAAACAAATAAGAAAATATACTGCAGCATATCAAAAAAATGTTTAAAATCTGGCGATCTTCAGGTATTTTTATTTGCCGATAAGTGCCTAACTTTACACAAAATCTAATGCAATAGCGTCCAAGGTCAATCCTAGCAGGGGTGCAGTGCGTCCACCGTACACGGGCGGCCAAGGCAAGGGGCGGCCACAAGTCGCATATACTTCTATCAATCAAGCAAAAATTTTCACGAAAAAAAAAAATTTCTCATAATAAAACTTATGATGATGATGTAGTACCCTTACTAACTAACTATATAAAACTTATAATAAGTAAAATAAATATGGGGAATTTTAAATACTTATTGAAAAATAAAAAAAAAATAAGTCCCGATTTCGCGATAACATATCATTGTTTAAGAAAAATAGAATGTTAGTGCACAGTGCGCTGGTCTATTGTCTATTAATGTTCCTCTCTTTACACACATTCTTTATTTGATAGCAAAATTCATGCAGAACCTGCAATACTGCAATAGAAAATGTTTTCTTACTCATCAGTGACATTGTGGTTCAATGCTTGCGTCTCAAAAATTCTTTTGGGGAAAATTCCCTTACGAAAATATCCAATATGATTAATATTACCTAAGACACAGTAGTGTTTAAATTCAACATGCATTTTACGAAACAAAAAATTTTCAAAATTTAATAATAGTCACACAATTTCGAGAAACAAAATAGAGGAAAGAAGTGGTTTTTGTGTCTATTTGCATTTTTATTAACGTTTTACTTTTTACTATTATACAGGTAGAAGAGTTTATAACGCCAACGTCAAGTATTAGTCAAAACGTGAAAAATTCTCTTAGAAGGGCGGTGCATTAGGTCTTCGCACGCAGGCGGCCGACACCCTAGGATTGGTCTTGATAGCGTCAATCAAACTTTTCTGTCATTTTGAAAAAAAAAAAAAAAGTTCTGACAACACTTGCATTTCCTCACTCACCGGCAGTCTACCGGTAACTGCCAGCTTCTTTAAATTCACGCAAGCACGATATAGGAACATATAGAAACGTGCATCAATCCACGTTTCCCTGGTTTCTACTCACAAAAAAATTATTGTAAGATATACTTTTAACATGGGTTGTATTTACCAACACAGCTCCTCATCTAGGAGATTAAAGGCTGTCTTTAGTTACATCAAAATCACTTACTCTTCTTGTAACAGTTGGATCTTGACGGGCAACAGACATCAAATGTCCAAGCAATGTCTTTGTGCGCAGGAACCTCAATCTGATGTTTGTAGCTTTTGTCCATTCTTGTAAAACTGGAGAATACGAGAAATTATCGGCATTTGGACGGTCGTTCAGTAGAGAGACGACAATCTGAAACACAAAACAAAATATAGAGAACTATCACATTGTCTCTTTGAAGCCATTGTTTATATATTTTAACATAACATGATCGTAATAAAAAATCAGGCAAGTTTAGACTGCCACCCACATCGCAATTAGTTTAAATTAATTATAGCATCATTTGGTTACGATCGCATTATAACTCTTACCCTTGGCGATGGAAAAATGGCACCCAACTGCTATTTCTCTAATTCGTTTTTCAGTACTTCGTGGAGTAGCGAACAGGATATGAAATAGCAGATGATTGGATCCAACCAAAGGTTATTTGGTGTAATTTGACGACCTTTTTTTCGTTCCAAGCGCGTAGAAGGTTGTGTCTCTTCACGAAGAGTTGATTTCATAGGAAGAGCGTTTAAGAGACCAGGGTATAATTGCAACCCTTTTTATAATTCTAAAACAGCTCTTGAACAATTCAATGTCGATTCAAAAACTTTGGTTGTTTAATGTCAGTAATCAGGACTGCCAAGTTTATTATATTTCGTAGGCAATTTATTAAATTTTGATCATTATGAATTAATTGTAAATCGTTGTCAAATATTGCAACATATGTTCTCTTTGAATCAACAAATGTTTGTCGGAAAACTTTTTAATATATACTACTAGAGTCAGAAAATTCCCGGAATAGTCCCCTACATTTAAGCAGGTGTCCGTTAGAAGGGAAATATCTGTTTCGGGGGTTGGCATCAATAATAAAAAAAAAGTACACAGCCATCTGGAATTCATTTCCTGTACTGTTGGCATTTGCTGCAGAGCATTTCTGTTTAAACAAAATTTTCATTTGTAGGATTTCGCAATGTCGTCTTTAGAGTCGTCTGTGTGCATATATAAAATTCTGTGTTTTGCTCGCGAAATCACCTGAGACACTCGAGATGTTGTGGAAAGCATACGGAAACGACTCCAGCACCAGAGGATTTTTATGTTTCCACAGCTCAAAATGAAATTGAAGGGACATCGTTTTGTGGATTCACATGTGATCCAAAATGCAAAGGAGCAACTGGCCTCTAAAAAAAAGGATTCCAGGAGTGTTTTGAACAATTATATACGAATGCTGGAACAAGTATGTGAATGCAGGAGGACAGTACTTTGAAGGTCAATAAGTTTAAATTATTGTTCTATTTTTTAATAATTTGTAATTGTCTTATTCCGGGAACTTTTTGATTCTACCATGTATCCATTAATGTATTAGTTTATCAGCTATAAGTTCCAAACTTTTTATTTTTCTTTTAAAATTCCGCATGTCATTAAGGTGTCCGACTACGTTCGGAACCGTGATTTTGCAAAAGCGTTAAATGGTTAATATTTATGATATTTAGTGTCACTTAGATTAGAAAATGTATATAAAATTGTTTTAAGAATAGTATTACAATAAAAAATTATTTAAGCTCAATATTTTGACAAAAAATGAACCTAGAATGACCCATTTTCAAAATGTTCTCCTTTTGTTAAAAATGCTTCTATTATAATAATATTTTGCCTGTATATAGCTCAGACCTCGGTACAGAGGCTGAAGTAGAATTTTGGAAACATATAACTCAGAAGTGGGTTTATCCATGTTTTACTACAACAGAGGGGAGCAATTTTAAGAAAAAAACGCCGATAATTATTTCAATGGGTTGTAACTCTGAAAATAATGTGAATTTTTCAAAAATCATAGTTGAGCCTCTGTAAAGAGGTCTGAGCTATATACAGGCAAAATATTATTATAATAGAAGCATTTTTCACAAAAGGAGAACATTTTGAAAAAAGGTCATTCTAAGTTAATTTTTTGTCGAAATATTGTATTTAAATAATTTTTTTTTGTCAAAATGTCCTTAAAACAATTTTATACATGTATTCTAATCTAAGTGACACTAAATATCATGAAAATTATCTATTTATGCGCTTTTTGAAAATCACGGTTCCGAACGTAATCGGATACTTTAAAGATAAAAAAAGGAATGTGCATAGGAAAAAATCAAGACTTCTACATAGATCGAAATACTATTTATTTAACAGAAATAGCGTTCTTTATGAACTTAAACGGCTGTAGTTCTAGAGCAGGGGGTGAGCAGACTTTTCCAGGGCGCGGTCTACTTCTAATTTTTTCAATCTGTTGCGGTCCACTCAATGTCAGTGGCGCACACAAGGAAGGTGGGGGCACTGGTCAGGACCGTCCCCCATAGCTCTTGATTTTCTTTACCGATTGATTTTAATTCCATGTATACAGTACGAAAAACGAAATTAAGTAATTGGTATTAATAAACTTTTTTTATTATTATTTAATGCTGAATATTTATTTAGTTATTTATTTTTTACTGTTTTTTGTTCCTGACAAATCTACAAAATTAAAAAAAAAAATGTTTGGCTGCGTATTGTGGCATGACACCAGGATGGTAGACTTTCGATCCTCGACAACGTCCCCCCACACACAATTCAAAAATTCTTGTGTGCGCCAATGCCCAGTGTCGTAGGTGTGGTGAGGTAGGAAAAGGTCTACAATATTTATTAAAAATTAATAATAAATACGGAATATGTACTTACAGAACTAAAATAAAAAAAAAGTAACACTTTTCAAACTGCGTTTAAAGCAAACGCAAAATACAAACATAATAATAACAGCTACAATTATAATAATATCAAATGATACTTTTTCTATCAAACAATTCAAAAACATAAAAAAGACATTTTTGTCTTAAGTTTATTTTAGTTTTTATCTAAACATTTTTAAATAAAGCTATTTGTTGTTATACATTCAGTAGAAGACTTATATTGTCTGTATACTTCAGCCAATCTTGAATAAATTTCCGGTTATAATTATTAACAGCTAAAATCTTCGGGCGGTCATCCCAAAATAACTCGACATCTACCGGTCGATCGAGATCGACGTAATGCTCACCCCGCGCGCGCGCGGTTCTAGTATACTATTTTTTTTTCTAAAGCATGGAATAATACCTCGAATAAATGACTTCAAAATATAAAAGCATTATTTACGTACATTTTAGGCTGTTTTCGTAAAAAAAGGGGATGCGCGTTATACGACGAAGATACCTAAAAACTATAAATTGTAGCTTGAAAGTATAGGTGCGCGTTATACGCCGAATTTTACGGTAGTTGTTAATTTTTATTTTAAAATAAACTTTTTTAAAAAATGGTGGGAACTTAGTTGCCAATCCATTATAAATATCATATACACACATTATGCTAATATACATACATTATGTTAAAATAAATACCAAAAAAAATCCGGTATATGTAATGGTATTCGCCATAAAATAAGAGCCCCTTTTTTTACGGAGAAACCTAAAACATATGTATGCAATTCTGTTATGTTTTGAAGTCATTTATTCGAGGTATTATCCCAGGCACTTTAAAAAAATACTATAATTCTACAATTTTCTACAATTTTTAAGTTTTCATAAAATACGTCATTTCTTTTAAATGAAAAGAATTTCGATGTATGTAGCAGTCTAATTTTTTATGCTCCTTTCTTTTATTTTTAAAGATATAACTTTTTATACCCGGTGTATGAAGCGCACCTATAAATTTCGAGCTTTTTTTTGTGTGAAAAATGCACGTTATACGCTGGGTTTTACAGTACATGTACACCTAATTCTTTTTTTTACACGGTCTTTTTTTACACGATTTTGAAATAACACGGTACACGAATTTAAGAATTCTTTTTATTTTACACGAATTTTTTCTTCTAGCGCGAATCCCGAAAACATTTGGGGATTCGTGCCTTTTGGATGAGGATGATTTAATCTTGCAGTTTATGATAATAAAGAAGTCGATAATGACGAAGTTGAAATTCAGCTATTAACAGCCGATTTAATTTGCGAGGGCCTGAAATTTGATAGAAGTATGGAATAACATTTTCTTACTCATGATCCTGACATTGAGCGTGCATTAAAATCTCAACCTAAGTTTTGTGTAGCAGTTTATCAAGAATTATGCAGTAGAACGTCGTTTATCCGAATCAATTGGGACTGGACACCATTCGGATACGCGATTGTTCGGATAACCGAAAATCAAATGCGATCCATGCAGTATATGAAACCGGACGCTATACGAATATTGAACGAAGAAAGCGCGTCAGCATTTGATGGACCCTTGCTGCTTTCGTTGTTGTTGTCCTCGTCATCATCCGTTTCATCGTCGACAGAGGGTCGGATTCTTCTTGTACGGAAGTCACAATCTCGTCATCATTTACCATTTGAAATCCTCAGTCTTCTGCATCGCATGCCATCCAGGTTTCTACATCTTCTTCATCGCATTCTTGAAATCCTGGGATTGATTGGACAAAGTCGGTAACCTCCTCTCTGAGACTTTTTCGCCTACTAAATCTGAAATTCCCTGACCTTGGGTTTTCCCGTCACTTTTTGGCCTCACGCAAAACAACTGTTGAACATTGCACTGTTCGAAAACGTATTCATATACAGCAGTGATCCGCAACCCCCGGTCCGTGAATCAAATGGTGCCGGCCCGCCTAAAGAACATTAAACTTTTGCCATTTTATTTAAAGTGGTGCATTTCTCCCAGATTTGCGCAACTTTCAACGGAAATCACTTCATATTTCACGTTAAATCACTTTTATTCATTTTTGGTGTAACTATATTTTATTCTGAAGTCATATTTAAATGTAACTAAATTAAAATTGTTAAATTAAAGCAATCTAAAACATAAACAATCAACGTGTCCCACCCTCAGCGGGCCGCGGTAAAATTATCAAACGTCGACCGGTCCGCAGCGATAAAAAGGTTGCGAGGCACCGATATACAGTACATGTAGTTGACACAAAAAAAATGGTCCGGATATTGACGCTCCTGATAATAAACGTTCGGATAAACGACGTTCTACAGTATAAGCAACTTGAGAAACCAAAAACAGCTACCAATAACAGGCTTTATAACAAAAAAAAAAGAAAAAAAAAAGATTAAGACCGTTAATGCGTGTAATTCTTCATTTGAATCAAAAGCCGACAGTTGTGGTAGACTATCTGACACATCTACCGAGGATGGAATTTTTGATCCAGTTCGTAATAAACTTCACGCGCTTGTTACCAAGTAGCGATGAATAGTTAATAGTAGTTTTATTTCTAGTTTCAATTTGAATTTTTATATGTTGTATGCACTTATAGACTAAATTTTTACTGTACAATAATTTTAACTTTTTGTCTTGTGATAAAAACGAAATGGTTTTCGTTTTATAAAAATATGTAACATATTACTTTTTTTGCAAGATTTAAGAGATATTTCGTCTTACACGATTTTTTAAAGTTGTGAAACATATCTCCAAACTTACCATTTGTCGCATATAATTTTTTGCA
>BMAV01021392.1:102818-161999 GCA_019973955.1 Trichonephila inaurata madagascariensis | reverse complement strand
TTATCATTAATTAAAAATATTAAAAATACTTATTAAATAAAAATATTTAAAATAATTATTAATAAAGATTATTAATAATTAAATTAGTAAATTAATTATTATTCATTAAAATTAATTAATTAATCACTATTTATTCTAATTAATTAGTTACTATTTATTATAATTAATTTATTATTAAAATTATGATTCATTATTGAAATTATTATTAATTAACTATTGAAATTATTATTAATTTATTATTGAAATTATTATTAATTTATTATTGAAATTATTATTAATTTATTATAGAAATTATTTAAATAAATTTGTTAAAATTATTTAAACAAATTTTTTGAAATTAAATAAATTTAATTGAAAAGGACTTATTAAATATTTTATAAAATTGTGAAATTAATAATAACATATAAAAAAGACATGTTTTTTTATTATATTAATTATAAAATAATTAATTTAATAATAATAATATATTGTATAAATTATTTTAAATTATATATAATTTATTTATAGTATATTGTATTTCACATTAAAAACTATTTGCAACTAATTTTTTTTTGTAAAATATCATTTAATATTTATTATATATTTTATTATAAATATTATTTATTAATATAAAATAGATTTATAAAATTCAATATAATTATTTATATAATCAAAGTAATTTTTTTTTATTTTATAAAATACAAAATAATTACAAAAAATATCATTTAATATTTAATAAACCTTTCATAAATAAATTTATTTAATTTAAAAAAATAATTAAATGAATTAAAGAAAAAAAAGTTGATCGCGTGGAATCGAACCCAAACCTCCAGCATAGAAAGCAGACGATTTACCAATCAAGCTACGAACTCGTTGCGGAAAATTAAAATTTAATTGTATAAAAGCTTAGCATGAATTTCGAAGGCTGATTTCTCCGAATTGACTGGCCATTCGACGGAATTACATTGAGGGGTGAACACCCTAAAAGAGTACTACTATTACACCAAGTCTCGATCCGAAATGAATTTCCTTAGTCGTGCCCTCTCCTTGTGAGTTTTACAAATAGAACAACAAGTATAATTAGTATAATGTCTGTTTTGAATTGAATGGAGAACACGTGTTTGTCTTTATCATGTGACGTCATGAATTGAGCCCATTAAACGCGAAGCACATTTTCAGGCAGAAAAACGTCTCAATCTTCATGAAAATTAGCAACATTGTGATTCATGCATCCGTTTATAATATAATGCCTTTAAAATTTCAATTTATTGCATCAATAATTATTTTTGTCTTTAAACATCTAAAGGGATATCTCATTTAAAATTACGGTATAGGAGAAAAAAAATACGATTTGTGAAATTTAAAACAAAGGCTTTTTTTCCTTTGTTGTGGCGTGAAATAAGAGAGGAGGAAATCACATCTATATTGACCAAATTCTGCCTTTTAGAAGCCGATAGACTCTAACCATTATGATTTTTTGTTAGAGCTTTTAGTACCTCAAGATCAGTTCATTTAGAAAGCTGCTTTGAAAAATGAAGAGTATTCACCACGACAAATGTAAATCGAATTTAATTGCATACAGGGTGATTCATAAAGAAGTATACAGGGTTTTTTTTTTCAATGCATTATATAAATTAAAAACAATTTAAGATATTATATCTTACTTGTAGCAAAATTGTGTGGGATTATTTAAAGTTTTGTTCGAGACGGTTACAGAGAGGCTCTATGTATGAACCCTTAGTCACACGATACACATTGAGTCGGTAATCTATTCCGCCCAAGCGCGTGTTAAGGCATCTGAATCAAGCCCATCGATAGCGGTTGTGATGCACCGTTTCAGCTCCGCTAGATCAACAGGAAGGGGAGGGTCGAATACCTTGTCCCTTACGTACCCCCACCAGAAGAAATCACGAATTGTCAAGTTAGGACTTGTGGGTGGTGTGACGTCTTCGATTGAGGTGAACCCCACCCCTTTCATTAACACCAAAGTTTATAGCTCAGAGCAGGTGGCTAAGAGACCAGAGCACGTAGCCGTGGGGTCATTGTTTATTTTTTGACCTCGGAGAAGCGCCGACCCCCAGACTGGCGGTCATAATGGTCAAAGGAGTGCCTGCACCCATTGACAATAGGCGAAGCCTGTCTAAGAAGAAAACTGTCGCATCGGCAGACGTCAAGAGAATGGCTTTAAGAAACAAAGGGTTGTGATGGACAAGTGTGTCCAGATGTTGGACGAGAATCCTGGAGCCGTTAGATTCCAGACGAGCCGGGAGTGTATTTGTGTGTTCTGCACGAATAGGACACTAATGAGACCCAGGGCCGTGGGGAGACTTTTGTGGTCTGCCAATGAGAATGGACAAAGGGCTTGTTGTGGACCCGCCCCTGGTGTTTAAAAGTTTTTTCGGAGACGGGGGGAGCTCGGAAAGAGAGAGGTTTGGTCAGAAACTTGGAGCGAGCGGAGACGAGCTGAGATCGGATTCGAAGTCCGAAGGAGATTTTTCGGACGAAAGGAGAGACCATGATTGCCAGTGGCGTTGGAGAACTGGAAACAACGTCTTAGAGAGGCGGGCAAGTGTCCTTCGGACAAAGGATTGAAGTGATTGATCTCCCGCGATATAGATTGAATGCACCGGCTTGGAGTATAAACTGTACTTTATTGCTTCAATGATAAGAATTTGTTGAGCAAATAAATAATTCTTTTATTTCAAAATTAGGCTGTGATTAATTTTTGTTTGTTATCTACTCACGACATCACAGCGGCCAGTGGGTAAGTGGCACGTTGTAGTCAGCAACTCGTCCAATCCATCGGTGAGGGAGGTAGATGCTCATCGAGGTAATCTCGCACGTTGACCGACCTATATGGTGGTTCGCCATCGAATTGAAGAATGAATCAATGTCGTCCTACAACTGTTGCAACAACCGAAGAGAGTTAATGTATCCGAAGAGAGAGAGTTAATATATGTCCTGTGACATTTTGCTAAATTTAAGATCACAAAAAGTTCTTATCCGCTGCAAATGCAGCCATTTCAAGGGGCTAGTCACATGGCTTGCTATTGCTTTTATTACTTCTGACAGGGACGAGACATAAACTTTAAGGGTACATCTGATTTATAGTTCAATGAGGTGGTGCTTGTCTTTAATTGCTTCTGTTTTACTTCATCTAGAAAGTGCATACGTATACTTCTTTTATGAATCACCCTGTATATTTACGCAGTAGAAGAACAAAAGAAAAAAAGGAAAAAACTGTAGATTTCAAAATATTAATTATAAAATTAATGTGATGGAAGTTCACAAGTTCACTAAAGAATAGATTCTTTCCGCTAAAAGATATTAACGTCAGAATGACGGGAAAGTATACTTAAGGCAATGATATCAAGAAAGATTATCTTTACGTAAGCTTTTCGTAGATTTATCAGATCATTCGTTCGGTGAAATATCTTATCTTAAAAAAAATTTCCGTTAAAATGAATTTTTAATCAGAAGCAATTAAAAGATAAAAAAAAAAACATTCTTACTTTCCTAAAAAAAGATTTGATTTTATAAAAGATCTGAAAGATTTTATATGTGTGTGTGTGTGTGCGTGCGATTAGTATTATACATTTATTTTTAAAATTAAATATACATTTACTACAATTATATATATACGTATTATAGGTTAGATTAGTTGTCGGCAACAGTGGCGTAACGTACACTCCCGCAAAACAACCACGTCGTGTTTGAGGGGGGAAGCAGGATTCTAGGGGGCCCAAAGGCTGACTGACACAAAGTATGTATAAAAAATTTATAAAATATTAAAGGCAAAGCGTTACTTTGCAGGGGGAAGTGGGGCTAATGTTCTCCGTTGCGCCACTGGTCGGCAACCTACGGCACTCTGCACTACTTAACAAATTTATCAATTTTTAAGAGGATGAAAGGTGATAAATTTGTAACGATTCTTATTTCATAAACATCAGAATTATGGACATTTACGGAATTAAGAAAAAATTTGAAAGATAAATTTAAAGATAAATTTACAGCTATTTTGTAAATTACTGAACGTCATTACTGGAGAGATTTAATTGTTTGAAGAGAAAAAAATGCATGTATACATAATATATGTACAATTTTAATTTTTTATTTTAGTTGAATAAATACTTATACTTTATGCTGTTTATTTTTATGTTATAATAAATATCTTAAAATGACGCAAAATATATCATTATTAATATATAATAAAACTGTAAATCTGTATATTATTGACCTCTAATCTCTAACACTGCATGCATTATCACGGGAATAGAATTGTTTCAAAAATCTCCTACTGTGTGGAACGCTGGATTTTATTGGTAGATTGGTTTATCACGCTCCAGCTGAAAGGTTCCCGACCCCTGGGTTATATTCTGTTACTGTGTTATAAATCCGGACGAGAAATTTATCTTAAGGTATCCGTCTACTTATGACAACTTTTTTTTAAAAGAAAAACGGAGATATGAAGATTTTTTTGTGGTTTTTAGATTTATTTAGTAAAGAAGGGGAAAAAAAAGAATTATTAATTTTATATTAAGGAAGAAAAAAAAGAAAGAAAAACATTTAAAGGTATTTTTAAAAAAGGCAAAAATTAATAAGAGAAAAATAAATAATTACTACTAAAATTGAAAAAAATGGGTAAAAATTGACAAAAAATTACATAAACGGGGCTTTTTCTGCACAAGTAGTAAATGAACGAATTTTCATGTATTACTTTGTTATTCCTTTTCGAAATGACTTTCAGGATAAGAGATATTTTAATTTTTACAAAAACTACAGCACTTTATCTTAGTTATTATATGAAATTGCTTTAAAAAACAATGATTATATTCACATAAAGAACTGTAAATTTTGGAATAAAACACAGTGATTGATAAATCTGAAGGTTAAAATACTTCTACTGTTATATAGAACATACACAAAAAATGTTAGCAAATTATTTTAAAAACTTTTTGAGCAATCGCTGTCCCTGTTTGAGCTTTTCGAAAAAAAAACACATTTCGAGTAAAACGCATTTTAAAGTTTGACATCTTATGAATGGCATCTGCTTTTACTGAAACACTTGTAGTTTTTGAACTAGTGAATGGAAAATAAAAAAACTTGGTATTTTTATAAAGCTAATAAGATGGTCTATAAAATAAAATCATAAGCAAATTTGTCAATTTTTTAAAAAATCACGATTTTAGGGTATTCGAATACCTTAAGTACCGATTCAATGTACTTCAAGTTAAATCAACGTTACCAACATAACATATATATATATATATATAATAGTTTACCTTATTAAATCGATTCTATACTACTTTTAACAAAGTCAAGTTAATTTTCCAAGTTTGCTCGGGTAAAGGAAAAGAGTAGGAGTAAATTTTTTTATTTTCCAGTTTAGTATACAACGGCATTCTTGGACACAATCGATAGAGGAAGTTAATACATTAAAATGTCCTAATTCACCGATTTTTTTTAATATATTAACGTTACACTTTGAGGCAACACGAAAACTATTAGAACCAGACCTCGTAATTTTGAACAATGGTCAAGTGACGAGGGGGACACCTGAACTAACACACAACTCTCCAAACTTCCACTTTTCTCCAAAGGGAG
Organism: Trichonephila inaurata madagascariensis; assembly: GCA_019973955.1. Taxonomy (NCBI): domain Eukaryota; kingdom Metazoa; phylum Arthropoda; class Arachnida; order Araneae; family Nephilidae; genus Trichonephila; species Trichonephila inaurata. Next base: position 156,416 of record BMAV01021392.1, on the reverse strand, counting down.
GACTTTGAGGCATCGACAGTAACAATTAATGAGAATCAACCCAACTACAAGGAGGTACCAGGCTCGAATCTACGACTTAAAAGAAACAACTCCCGCCACGAGTTTGCGACCATTTACTGTTTTCTGTATGGGAATATCTCCAATCACCATCGAGGCTATCGTGGAAATTTAACCTGAATTTCGAAGACCTTAGATGGCGTAATTTATTTTAGCGAAAAATTTAATATCACAATTTAATACCTTAACTTTTTTTTGTTGAGTTTCACAGTTATTCTGTTAACCTGTTAATTTTCTTTGAACTGTGGCTTATTTTAAAATATGAAGTTGAAAATCTATATATAAATTCTCTAAATCAAATAAAAAGAACTTTTTATATAGTTCTTCATTAGATTTGTGTAAATCTAGTTTTTTAAGGACTACGGAACTGCTTAAATTATTCAAAATAACCCCTTATTTTATATTATATAAATCATTTTAGCTACGTAAAGCAGAGTTTCTCAAACTGTGGGGCGCGCCCCCTTGGGGGTGGGTGAGCATATTGAAAAGTCGAAAACGAAAGATTAATTAAAAAATTATTAATTTACTGAAAGTAAACAAACAAAATGCGTTATGATATAATAAAAATTAAAATACACATTTACTCTGATATATTATACTTATAAATGTATCAGTGCTACTCAATGTATTTTATAATTAATTTAACAATACTAAGCTAAGAACAAGTTTATTAATTACCAGTGACACCTTGGAGCTTGTCATATATATAATTAAAAACAAAAATTAACACTTATCTTGATAATTTTTACGGTTCATAATTAATCCCTTCGCAAACATTAATTAATTAATTAATTAATTAATTATTAATTATATATATATAATTAAAAACAAAAATTAACACTTATCTTGTTAATTTATACGGTTCATAATTAATCTTCGCAAACATTGTCAAGGTCCTTAGATTGCAATCCAAAGCCTTCAAAATAATTTTATGAATAGCAGTGTGCAGAAAAGATCATACTTCGGAAAGGCGTGTATATACGTCCAGGGAAATAAGTGCTTTGGCTAAGCGAGACGTTTATATACTCCGGTAGCGCTTAAAATCGTATTGTAGTTTTGGCGTCAAAGTATAATATTATTGAATTCAATACATTGTTACTGTATGAGAGGGGCGCGATGAAAATTATGATTGAATATTGGGTCGCGAATATTGAAACTTTGAGAAGCACTGACGTAAATTAATGTACCATGAGCAAGCAAAGTGATGATGAGGATATTACGAGAAGTGAAATCTCATGAAGGAAGTAAAAAATGTAGAGATAAATAAAAAGAAATACACACATTGATTTCACAGATCAAGGATGAATAGAACTACGCTGCTGAATGTATTGCCTGATAGGATCCTAACGGGTATTACTATGCATATCCATTTATCACTCAACACTCATAAAAATATTTTATAAATACGCCACTTTTCGCTTTAGCTTGTAAAATTTAATTTAATATCACAGTATAGGGGGAAAAAAGGAAGGAATGCTTTTTGTATCACAAATATTAATTGAACCCAGAAAAAATTAGAAGTATAATAAAACATGCTGTTCTCTTAAAGGTGACTTCACAGGCTTTTCAGAAGTGAACTAATAGCTATGTACGCGGAACTTGAGGTTATTCAATCTAAGAAGAATTACAGTGTGTGTGAGCTTAGGATTCTCTCCGATAGCTGTCTCCTACACCTTTACAAATGGTTTATTATTGGCGACAAACACCACAAAACCAGTGTGTGTGTCTCCATCTTACACAAACTGAAACATATATCTCAGCACCATAATATCCATTTTCAGTGGATCCCATCTCATGTCGAACTTTACGGCAATGAAATTGTGTGGACAAACTAGCAAAGGAGAGCTGTAATCTTCCAACTCCCTCCACATCCACCCTTACCTATCTGGAGTTATGCTCGTTAAAAAGAATCTCAAAATTTCGTGGAGTGGAGGGTATTTTCCACATTTATCATTGGTATACGGGTAATAGACCCGATCTGGCCCTAGCCCTCAAGCTTGACAGATGCTCCCATATTACACTATTTCGTCTTGCCAGTGGTCACATCAAGTGCCTCTCAGCGAACCAAAAGATCTTCTCCATCTGTGCAAAGTGTCAAGATCTCACCAGGCTTCCACCGAACACATAAAGCGTTGCATGGTTCTCCCAACTAAAGATATCTACATAGATTCCCTTCTTGTGGTCGACTTTTTGAGAATCAGCGATTTAAATGATCTTGTCTGACTTCATCAGACCCTGGAGGATTAGCAACAACAACAACAAAGGTGACAGAATGTGTTTGAATCCGCGCGTAATTTTAAAAAAGCTTATGAGTGTTGTTTTTTTTATTATTATTTATTATTATTTTTTTTTAATTTAAAGTCTGTAGAATTAGAATGTACTTATAAAATTGTTTTACCAATATTATAACAAAAGTCAGCTGGATTGCGTGTTTGGTTTGTTGTTGGCCTTCTGTACCCAAGGTTGCGGGTTCGACAACAGCCCAAGTCGATGGATTTTCATGATGCCGAAAATCGACAGCGGCCATGTCGTATGATTATACGGCATGTAAAAGATCCCTAGGGGGGTGCTCTAGGCAAAATTCAATCCCAGTGCAGGTTCGCATCATCAGAGCTCAGGTGCCTCCCTCTAGGGAGGAAACCGGGCGTCAAAATTATCAGCGGCGATAGGTATCCGCCAATATGGCGACGCACTAAAAAGAGATGCCAGCTTTTGGTGATGTATTAGGTAGATTCATGAACCCTGTAATAACTGTTCATAATCTGCCATTAAAAATAAAAAAAAAATTTTATTACAAGAAAAAGTTCCTTTAATCCCATTTTTTGGTAAAAAAAGAATGACATATTTTCGAAACATCTTCCTTTTCTGAAAAATGCTTCAATAATAATAATATTTTGATTATATATAACTTAAGTTTCTATATCGGAGTTAAATCTGTAGATGCTCCAACGTTCTCCCATTGATGTGGTGTGGAAGTTTGAAGGGGGAGAGTGAAAGCTCAAGAGTCATCCTTCACTTGACCATGGTTTAAAATTACGAAGTCCTTCGCCAATAGCCCTAAGGCCGTGGTTGCCTAGTGATCAAGGTAACGGACTCGTGGCCGGCGTGTCATGAGTTCGAGCCTAGTGCTGCTGAAGACCCGCCGTGTAGAGGAGCGATGCATGTTAAATCTGTCGAGAGCTCAGACGTCCTCTCATTGGTGTGGTGAGGTAGTTAGGAAAGGGGGCAGTTCAGGTGTCATTCTCGTCACTTGGCCATGGTTCAAAATCACCAGTCAAACTGAATAGGGTGACGTTAATATTCAATCACACGCCACAATTGCCCTCGTGCAAGCTCAAACATCTTCCCGATGGTGCGGTGTAGTAGTTAGGAGAGGAGGGTGCCAGCTCAAGTGTCGTCCTCGTCACTTGTCCATGGCTTAAAATTACGAGGTTCGTCGCCAAAAGCCCTCGTGTAGCTGAACAGTGCGACGTTAATATAACTTTCAATCACTCATTCTATACCAGGGTTGAATATATATAATTTAGAAGATGATTTATTCTTGCTTTGATCAGAGTAGAGAAATTTCAACATTTATATAATATAACACACGTTATTATTTCAAATTATTGCAACTCTGAAATTAATGTGCATTTTTCAAAAATTTTAGTTCAGTAAGTCCTAGTTATAAATAGGCAAATTATTATTATTTTAGTATTATTAGCGTTGGAGCATTTTTTCAATCTGATAAAATTTGCCCTATTAAGGTCCCATTCTTTAACAGTGGGCGAAGGCGAAAAGTTTACAGACTCAACTTTGCACCCAAAGCCATTTTAGGAGCATTAGCGTCTATGTATGGACGCGAATTGTTTTGATAAAGCACCGAAGGAAGTCTGTAGAGGAAACCAGAGCGCAACAGTGTCGAGCGGAAGACGCCAATTAATTGCGAGAGGACGGAAATGAGACAAACGACAGGACAACTCACAGAGAAAGGAGGGAGAAATACACAGCGATGACATAAGAGCAGAAAAACGCGCCTTCGTTAATGAAATATTGTCAGCTCTCACGAAGGCGAGAAGTGGAGAAAGATTGCTTGAATGATGGCATTATGTAACCACACATTCCTGGATACATTTGGAATTCGAAAACTATACAAAATTATCACTTGAATGAGAGAGAAGCGAAAGATGTGCTACGTTTCACACGAGACCTTAAAAATGACAAAAGTATCTTTTTTCAATATTCCTACTATTAGTTCACTCTCTCCTTGTGTGCAGTAGCGCACACAGAAATTTTTCAGGAGGGGGGGTCCGGGGTCGAAAGTTCACCATTCTTGTATCATGCTCCTTTTGATTTTGTCGATTTTCGGGAACAAAACACAGTAAAAAACTAATTATTGAATAAATAATTAGCATTAACTAATAAAATTAATCATTAATAACAAATACTTAATTAAATTTTACGCACTATATACTTAGAATTTTAATCAATCGGAAAAAAAATCAACGGCTTGTGTGCGCCACTGCTTGTGTGTATATATATATATATATATATACCTTGTTCAAATTTTCAATCCTTAATAAAAGACTTTCTATTCATCCATTCAAGTTCAAATACATTTTTAAAACTTGTAGTGGATGACACTGGATGTTAATACAGTTTTTTCAAATATTAATTCATTAGTTAAACTTAAATAATGAATAAATAGTAACAAAAATAATAGTCCAACAAGATATATAGAAAAGAAAAGCATTCTTTGTGTCCCAGTAGCGCAATGGATAGCGCGTTGGACATCTAATCCAAGGGTCGCCGGTTCGAATCCCACCTGGGATGGCTTGCTTTCAGAGAATGTGTGATTTCTGTTATACTATACTATTTTATTAGAATAATTAAATTTTTTATGAATAAATAGCAACACACAAACAAAACAAAAAATAGTTCAACACCCTATATAGTAAGGAAAGTGGAAAATTGCAAAGAAAATCGCTTTCTATTTTGCCACTTAATATTGCGATTCTGTCATATATATATATACATATTTATATTTGTTATAGCTATTTAATAAAAAGTAGCTAAACACTAAAATTTTTCTTCCTAAGTAGGAATTGACTTCAAATTTTTTTTTTATATTACTTGTTTTTTAAATTTTTAAAGCAATATTTTTAAAAACTTTTGCACAAAATTAATTTATTTCATATTTTAAAACATTTTTATATACTTATTGAAGAATATAATAAGATAATTATAAAATAATTAGAGTAAAATGGAGTTGTGAAATAGCCTGATAGAACGCTCAAGAACCTGTTGGTATTTAAAAGATGCAAATTCAGCATAAAGTAAAATTTAACAAAAATTCCTAGAATTAAAAAAAATTGCAACAAATGATAACTTTACAAACAATTTTAACAATTATTTATCAATTGTGCAATAAAGTATGAGCTTTTTGGTGTGATTGAGTGTTTATTAACAGTGGTAGACCTAGTCCATTGGTCCGGGGGCCCCCCCCCTCCATGGGTGCGCCACTGGACCCACCGTATTATGGACTGACAATCGTAAGGAAAGAATAGTCGTATGGTTTGGCCACTTTTGTTCATTTCTTACTTAACGGCATCACGGACCACCCACCATTTTGTAAATTAGTACCGTAAATTAATGAAATCGTTTGCAATTACAGTATAGAGCAGTGACGGCGAACCTATGACCCGTGGGTCAGATACTGACCCGCGATTACTAGGCAACCATTTGTTTGTTTACGCAGGTTTATTTAGATTTTCTAATTTGTGTGGATTATTTTTATTCTACTTGAATTTTTTCTAGCGCATTGACACAAAAGCAATCTAAATGCTGTCTATAACCTTCAGTTTGATCATTACAGTTCCAAAGTTACGCAAATGACAACAAATGTATATGAAAGTATGTAGTATTTGAAATAAAACAAAAGTGTTTACAAAATATCAAATAAAGTGTATAATTTTACTCACATTTTGTTTGTTAAAAGAAAATTAAAAACCAAAGCAAATAACCATGTTTAAAGCACTTTCTTTGGATAAAATGTACTTTTGTAAGGTTTCGTTCAATTATGTTTGTAGAAAGAGACTTCCATAGCACCCTTTTTTACCCGTTAAGACAAATGAATTTTAAAGACGTTTGGTTTTAAAAATACTCAGTTAAAAATTTTTAAACTTAAATCTGGTGTAAATAGGCATCAGTGACCCACGGGCTAGTACTAAAAAAATCTGAACGAAATTTGACCCACGTCTCAAAAAGGTTCGCCATCCCTGGACTAGGCAGTGCCGTGCACTAGTGCCCTCGGACCCTGACCACCAAGCAAGCGATAATTTCTCCCAAATTTAAAATATAAATATAAAAGGTTGCAACATATGCTCATGGTAAATCAATTGAAAGTAATTTTGAACTTGTAGGGAAAAAATTCCCCTAAATTCCTTCCATTGTTTGTTTAGTGTTGCGAACTTTACTTATTAAAAAGTTTATATTATTTTCATTTTTTTTTCCATTTTTTTATAAACTGTACTTGAAAGTTCCCAATGAAAAATCTTACCATACTTTACATTCTATTTTTATTAACAATATGACTCACCGTACGCTAGGCCCCCCCCCCCTCTTCCGTTCAGTGCTGGTTTATCTGTCGCAGGAAAATGATGAAATTAGAAATCTCATCAAATACCTAAGGGAGATGATCACTTGACGGTAGATGTTAAAATAACGTCTCTTTAAGGTCATTTCCCTGATAAAAATAAGGGATTTGAATGAATCCCTCAGCTGTTTCACAATGAAATGATGAAATAATATTGTCAAGAGTTTAAAAAAGTGTTTATTTAACAAATATGGTACATTGTTAAACGTGGAAGTAAGTAATACAACAATAGTCAATGAAATACAAATTATTTATTCGAAACTAATTAATAAATAATTAGAAAATTAGGCTGGTAATCAATCCCTATGTTAATCCTATGGTGCCATTTTTTTAAAGATACGTGGTTGATATTTAGGGGATCGATAGTACTACCTGTATGGTTAGGAAGTACAAGGACTCGACCCCCCCCCAGGTGGCTCCCATCCCCCCTCTATAGCATTTTGCCATTGCATTCATTTCATCATTTCGCTGAAACAGTTCAGGAATTTGATAAAATCACCCACCTTCATCAGGGAAATGACCTTGAAGAGCCGTTATTTTAACATTTCCCGTCAACTGATCATCTCCCTCACGAATTTGATGAAATTCCTAATTTCGCCATTTCCCTGCGACATATCCATTGGGAGCTTGGGGTGGGCGGTCAGGGGCCCGGAAGGCGGCGAAAGGGCCTGGATAAGCTGGACTTAAACATGCTTCTGTGGTAATAAATAACGATCCGCCAGTGCGAAGGGGGCCCGTCGATCTTCTACGCCCAGGGCCCGAAATGAGCTTAAATCGGCACTGCCCCTGCGTTTGGAGAGATCAGACGGCTATGAGCGTGCGCGATAATATTTAACCTTTTTTTTTTATGCATCCATGCAAATAGCTTAATAAATGTTTTATTTAATTGAGAGAAACACTCGTCGCCGCATCATTTATTTTCGACTGAGTTTACTGATTTGTAAATGAGTATGGAATTGAGATAGGACTAATGTATAACACTTATATGTTCGTTGATAAAATAACTCTAAACTATAGAAAAAAGTAATTGACAAAAATGTTAACAAGCGTTTGCATATGCTTAGTTTTTTCACTTTTCCACCAAAGCATAATTTTTTGCTTTTAGGTACCCATTTCTAAAAAACTATTGCACTATATGGTCTCAAATTTTTTAAACAACTATACAGGATACCTGTCCTTACAGTGAACCTGACTTTTTTTAGTCAAAGTAGTACCTAGTTTTTTTAAAAAAAATTATGTTTTTATGTTAAAAAGTTTTTTTGTGTAATAAAAGGGGCGAAAATAAAAATTTTCAAAATTACAAAGTCTTATAATTTTTTTAAAGAAACTCTCTTAAAAAAAATATTTTACTTAAAAAAAATTTCACTATATTTTGTGTATTGTTTTATATAAATTTATTGTTTTATATATTTTTTATATGTGAAAAAAATATTTTACATATTTAAGAAATGTATTTTTAAAAAATGGTACCTAAACATAAACATGTATTATGAGATCTCAAAAATTATGTCCAACTTAAATTAAACAAAAAAAAAAAAAAAAATTGTAATTAAAAAATTATTTTTGTTTCTACAGAATGATTAAAATTTCTTTATTAAGATCACAAAAAAAATCTAAGCTCTGTTCGGAATTTTTAAAGATATATGTCTCATAAACACAGAGCCCCTCAGGGGGCTCACCTTCTTTAGGTGGGTACAGGTGTCACAATCCCGAGGTACCCTCTAGTAATATTTTCCTTTTCCCAAGGGGTTTACTATCTTTGGTAAACACGGGTGTCACGACCCCGGGGTGCCTCAGTGATCCTGCTCTATTTTCGACCCTCCATCTTGTCATCCAATTTCTTCTTTTCCCGTCCAGACCACAGACCTATGAATGTTTGGCGCAGTATAGCCAAAACTGGCTCTTGCGCCATAAAACACCAAACTCATGATCATCCTCCTCATAAACAGAGTATTATTTTTGGCATTTTACTCTTTCGAGCATGTCCTGTGGTATCTTTAATTTATCAGAAGTATATTCTAGTTAAATTTCCAACCCTATGTGTACTAACATTATGCATATAAATCTGCGTTTGGATTTTTTTTAGCCATTTACCATATTTTTATTATTACCTGTAAAACTTCTACCTCTGTTTTTTTTTTTTTCTTTCCCGAAGTCTGTTTAAAAGAAATAATGTCGTACATTCGTCTCAGCTCTACAGAAACTTAGATTCGCATTTTTGGACACTTGAAAGTAGGTGGTCTTAAGAGTTCAGCTGAAAGATGAGATGTTATTAAGATGTATAATTGTACTTTAGAAACGACAGGCGCGTATTATCTTATACATTTGTTTCCTGCGGCATTTATAAATGAAACAGAAAGTTAAGAGGAAACACTCACAGGAAATAAAGGTTAGAATTTCAAATGCTTGACATCAGAGAAAACAAGTGCGAATTTTTTATAATAATCTTAGTTTTTGAATTTATTTATTTAATATCCTAGATTCTCTTTTACTGGACCTTCAAGAAACAATAAAACAAATTTAAAAGGAATTCGAGACGAATTTTTAATTTTTATGTTACGAATATTTCTATGCCTCTTGCAAAAATAAATAAAATAAAATAAAATAAAATAAAATAAAAAAAAGTTAAAAATTATTTAATACATAATAAATTTAAATCTGTACATGTCTAATCTATTAAATATGAAATCATAGTTTCGGTTTACTAAATTCTCTCTCTGCGTATAGAATTAAAAAAAGAAGGAAAAAAGATCATTGGTACCTGATTCGATTAATTTACTGAAATATTATTTTTATAATCACACACACACACAATTTCAATCATTATTTTCATTATTTTTTTATTTTCCAACAACTGAAAATCACAGAAGATTCTAAAGGTACATTCTCCACCTTCCTGCGGTAGCCTACTGGTCATGAATTCCTGGCTGTTGTGTCATATGCTAGAGCCTCAGTGCCAATGAAGACCCAGCCGCGGTAGCCGAGTGGTATGGGTATCGGATCGTGGCTTGCCTTGTCACGAGTTCGAGCCCAGTACCACTTAAGACCCGCCGTGTAGGGCAGCGATGCACGTTAAATCTGTCGAGAGCTGAAACGTCCTCCCGTTGGTGTGGTGTGGTAGTTAGGAGAGGGGGTGCCAGCTCAGGTGTCGTTCACGTCACTTGACCATGGTTCAAAATTACGTGGTCCGTCGCCAAAAGCCCTCGTGTAGATGAACAGTGCGACGTCAATATTCAATCAATCAAGCCACTGAAGACCCACTGTGTAGAGGATCTTTTGTACGTTAAGCCCTCCCGTTGGCGGGGTGTGGAAGTTCGGAGAGAGAAGGGAGTGCCATTTCATGTTATTTTCGTCATTTGATCATGGTTCAATATTACGAAGTCCGTCGCCAATAGCACTCGTATTGCTTTATAGTGCATGGTCATTGACACGGATTCGTAACCGGCGTTATTTTTATTGAGTCGTGGGATCGAGTCCTGGTGATATTAAAGACCTGTAGTGTAGAGCAGCTGATGCACGTTAAATTTGATGAGGCTCAAGTGAGTGAGTGAATATTAACGTCGAACTATTCAGCTACTCAAAAGTTAATGGCAACTGACCTCGTAATTTTGAACCATGTTCAAGTAATGAAGACGACACCTCAGCTGGCACCCCATCACCTAACTTCCACACCAAACCAACGAGAGAACTTTTTGAGCATCGACAGAGATTTAATGTTAATATAGTATTAAAATAAAAGCCCAAAAAATGAGTTTTAATATTTTGATCAATTTTGTTTGTCAATACTGCTTTGGTTTTATAGTGTCTTTTTCCATTTTCCGCATGTTGCGGCCCGCATGAAATAACTGTCATGTGTATACAGCCCGCGTGAAATACCTATCATGTGTTTGCGGCCTGGCGGGAAAAAAGGTTGAGAACCTCTGGTCCAGAGTGTTGGGAAAACATACAGTCGAAAAAGATAATCGGATAAAGAAATCACGTGTGTTACTTATTTCTATTCAGGTCAAATAAACACTCAAGTAGGACCTCAAATATTCAAGGGAAAGATTGGAGCACCCTTTCGTTTGCACCTTAGCCTTGTTTATTTTACCAACCAGGTACAGCAATAAGACAACAGAGAGATCTTCCATTGAATCTAAGGATGCCTTGTTCGTTAATTCTGAATTATTTCACTGCTGAAATTTCACCTGAGTGTTTAACTTAACGCACGACACTTGACGAAATGTGGATTTAGATTCTGTCGTAATATTGTTTACATTAATAAGAACTGTCAACTACTTTCTATTTTGTTAAAATGTATATAATGAAATCCTACTATAAAAATGAAAACTAAATTAGGATGTTTAATTTAATATTAACATATATAATAACATAATAATGCATATGAACTACGAAAACAAATGAAATATCTCCTGTTTAAGGCTGTCTTTGGCATAAGTACGGCCACGGTAACCTAGTGGTCAAAGTGATCATGGCTGGCGTGTCATGAGTTCGAGCCCAGTACCAATAAAGACCCGCCGTGTAGGGCAGCGATGCAAGTTAAATCTGTCGAGAACTCAAACGTCCTCCAGTGGTTGGGGTGTGGTAGTTAGGAGAGGGGGTGCCACCTCAGGTGTCTTCCTCGTCACTTGACCATGGTTCCAAATTACGAGGTTCGTCGCAAAAAGACTCACTCATTCACTCGGCATAAGTACGAGAGCCTGAACTGAACGCGGAGCACATTTTCAGACGGAAAAATACTTCAATTTTCATGGAAAAATTTACAACATTATTACTCATATATCTGTTTATAACGAAGCATTTTTAAAATTTCAAAAAAAAAAATATTCTATAAATACTTTTTTTTTTACATTTTATTACGTGAAGGAATAACTCATTTAACATTACGGTATAGGAGAAAAAACGTGAAACACATTTTACACCAGAGAAAAAAAAATGAATCAACTCTGTTGAAAATGTAAAGTATGCTGCTCTTTGAAGGATATTGAAGCCAGAATATAATATTAATTTTTTATTTCTTTTCTATCTGAAAAAGTATTTCAAATTCGGGTTCTATTCTTTAACGTTAACCGAAGACAGCCTAAAATACAAGGACATACATTTATGTCAGTTTTTCTACTTTATATTGAATTTTCTACAAAATTCTATGTGCCCCAAAATATTTTTTAAAGTTATAGAGTATGTTTACAAAACTTATCAACATGCTAATCAATACGGAGCAGTGGCGCACACACGGGGGGGGTCCTAGGGGGCCGGCCCCCCCCCCCCCAAAGCCCTTGATTATTTTCCCGATTGATTATAATTTTAAGTATATAATACATAAAATTTAATTAAATGTTTGTTTTTAATGATTAATTTTAATAATGAATGCTAATTATTTATTCAATAATTAGTTTTTTACTGTTTTTTGTTCCCCAAAATCGACAAAATCAAAAGGAGCATGATACAAGAATGGTGGACTTTCGACAATGGATCCCCCTCCCCCCTTGGAAAACTTCTGTGAGCGCTACTGATACGGAGTATAGAAGACCTATAAATATACTAATTGAGAGTGAACTAACCCCTCTAGACATCCTCGTCGACTTGTTGACCTCTTGGAGTCAAAAGATCAGAACTCAGAGAGGGGGTTCTGTGTGAAAGCGATTCCATCCCCAGTAAGGAAAGTAAGCAAATCCCTCGCCATTTTTTGATAATTTTTCTTTGTTGTCGCGAAATCTTTGACACATGCCTCCGAGGGGCACCTGTGCTCAGCGGGGAGCTTAAAGTTGCACTTCATGTCGGGTGCACATAGCACTTTTTTCATAAATAAAATTCAAAATTCCTCAGAACCGATGTGATGTATTCTATTCGGGGACGACTTTTTCTACATCTGAAAATTCCCGTTTGGAATTTACATGAGGGAGGCCATAGATGGAGGATTTAAATGCAGTAAAGGTGTCAAATAACTTGCACGCAATAACTAAAGAATGTAATATCTCATGCAGACTCTCATTGTAATTAATGTCACGAATATGACATCGAGAGAGAGAGAGGGTCTTACGTGTGTGTGACACGTCTTCTCAAATACTGTCTTTTTTTTTTTTTTGTAGTTTATTATCAATTTAATTATTTATTAATTTACATCTTGATATATTACTTAGTTTTTAGCACATATTTTCCGCACTTTTTAAATGTTTTAATGTTTTATTATTATCATATTAAAAGCTTTGCACAGTAGCGCACACAAAAATTTTCAAGGGGGTGAAGGGGGGGTCTAGGGTCGAAAGTCAACCGTTTTGGTACCATGCTCCAATATGCCACCCAACATATTCTTTTGATTTTGTCAATTTTCGGGAACAAAAACAATAAAAAAATTAATTATTGAATAAATAAGTATAGCATTATTTAATATAATTAATTATTAAGGTATCCGACTACGTTCGGAACTATGATTTTAAAAAAGCGCATAAATGTATAATTTTCATGTTATTTAGTGTCACTTAGATTAGAATACATGTATAAAATTGTTTTGTGGACATTATGACAAAAAAAATTATTTAAATACAATATTTCGGCAAAAAATTAACTTAGAATACCCTTTTTTCCAAATGTTCTCCTTTTGTAAAAAATGCTTCTATTGTATTAATATTTTGCCTGTCTATAGCTCAGATCTCTTTACAGAGGCTCAACTAGGATTTTTGAAAAGTTCAAATTATTTTCAGAGTTACAACCATTTGAAATAATTATCGGCGTATTTTCTTAAAATTTCTCCTTCTGTTTTCGTAAAACATGGATAAACCGACTTCCAAGTTATGCGTTTCAAAAATTCTAGTTGAGCCTCTGTATAGAGGTCTGAGCTGAATACAGGCAAAATATTAATACAATAGAAGCATTTTTTACAAAAGGAGAACATTTGGAAAAAAAGGTATTCTAAGTTCATTTTTTGCCAAAATATTGTATTTAAATAATTTTTTTGTCATAATGTCCATAAAACAATTTTATGCATGTATTCTAATCTAAGTGACACTAAATATCATAAATATTATCCATTTACATGCTTTTGCAAAATCACGGTTCCGAACGTAGTCGGATACCTTAATAAGAAATATATAACTAAATTTTACGTAATATAATACATATACGCGTTGGATTATAAACAAAAAAAAAATCAAGGGCTATGGGGGGGATTTCCCCCTTTTGTGTGCGCCACTGGCTATACGATATCACTTCAATAAATTTGATTTACTATCTGTTTTAATTTAAGAATGCTCCTTATGCTTACTTTGTGTACTTAAAACCATGCATAGTTATTAAAAAGAGGAAAGTCCTGGGAATGCGTAGAGCAGTGATTCCCAAAGTGGTTTATATCGACCCCCAGGAGTCCATAAAAACCTGCGAAGGGTCTACGTTAGCGAAAAAATAATTTGGGGTCCATGAGGAGTAAATGGTGGCCTATGATAGTGGCTCTCATTAAACCACATCGTGATTTTAATTTGTTTTTTAAATTGATCTAGTGGAAATCAGATTTTACCAATTTCACTGATTTATTTACTAAATTTAGTGAGATTAATTTGCATTTACAAAAGGTGACAGCATAAATTTTATCAAGACGGGTTATTTCAGAATTTCTTTCCAGAATTAAGCTAAAAAAAGTAAAATATTGAAGGTTGCGAATGTTCTCAATTTCTCGCAGACAATCTGGCAAGACGTTTCAATCTACGTTTAGCATTTACATGCTTTTTATTCAGATTTTGAAACTAGGTTTGAGATATGGTTTGACTATGGTAATAATACTACTCTGTGTAATGAATTCATATGGTTCCAATTGAAAAAAAATGTCATATTACAATAGAAACTGATTGGACTAATACTTTACTCTCTTTACTACAGTTAGAAATTTAATTCTTTTAAGGCTGTTTTCGCCATATGTACAAGAGCGTGACCTTAGCGCGGAGCACATTTTTGGACAGAAAAAAAGCTTCAATTTTTATAGAAATTTAAGACGTTGTAACTCGTGCATTTGTTTATAGTATAGTGTTTTTAAAATTTCAGAATAATTCATAAATTATTAGTTTTTCTATTTAATATGTAAAGGGACAGCTCATTTAGCATTATAGTATAGGATAAAAAATGCGAAAAACACACACATTTTATAAAAGAAAAATGTGTTAACTCGTATAAAAATGAGTAGTATGATAAAATGAGTAATTCTCTACAGGATAGTGAAGCCAGAATATAATATTAAAGTTTGAGTACTTTTATATATGAAAAGATATTCATCATTTGAGTACCATTCTTTAACATTAGCCGAAAACAGCCTTAAAGTAAGTAGTAGTAGTACCAGCTGTCAAAAAGACATTTAAGTTGATAAATTGGTAACAATTCAATATTAAGTAAGCAGGGGTCTACCCCAAACAGAAAAACATGGCAAAGGGTCTAAGAGACAAAAAAGTTTGGGAACCTCTGGTGTAGAGTTTCCTTAATTTTTAGAATTTTTTTAATAAACCTGCACTCTGTAACTCACTATAATTGATAGAAGATTCGCTGTGTGCAGTTAAAAAAGTCATTTATGTAATATATCATAGAATTACCAATAAACTTAACTTTTTTTCTATAAAGGGATCCACGGTTATACCAAAAAATATATTATCATACATATATTATCAACAGCAATAAAAATATATAAAAGTTTAATCACTTTTAATATTTGTAAAAAAAAATAATTAAGTCCTATACAATGTAATTAAAACTAAACTAATAAGCGAAACTTTACTATCAGTGGGACACATAAGAGGGCGGCAGGGTTCACACCCCTCCCAAAAAGCCCTAGATTTTTTTTCCTTTCATTGTAATTCTAAGTACGTAAAATATAATTAAGTATTTGTTATTAATAATAAATTTTATTAATTAATACTAATTACTTATTCAATAATTAATTTTGTACTTTTTTTGTTCCCGAAAATCAGCAAAATCAAAAAAATATATTGAGTAGCATATTGGAGCATAATATGAGAATGCTGGACTTTCGGCTCTTGAAAAATTCCTGTGTGCGTCTCTGTTTACTATTATTGAATGACATATACATATATAAAAAAGTAAAACATGGTAATTTGTATTCAAATATATAAACAAAGAATGAGAATATATAATTATAATCGTTATAGAATACTTAATGATAGCTATGTAATGTAATGATTATGTTATACTTGAGTGCGTTAATTTTCTTTTGTAATAGTTTTATGTTTTTAAGGTATCCGACTACTTTTGGAACCGGGATTTTAAAAAAACGCACAAATGGATACTTTTCATGATATTTAGTGTCACTTAAATTAGAATACACGCATAAAATTGTTTTAAGGACATTTTTGAGAAAAAAAATTATTTAAATACAATATTTCGGCAAAAAATTAACTTAGAATAACCTTTTTTCAAAATGTTCTCCTTTTATAAAAAATGCTTCTAAAATAATAATACTTTGCTTATGTAAATTAAAGACTTCTCTAGATTCACATTATTTTCAGAGTTACAAGCAATTGAAATAGATATCGGCGTTTTTTTTCTTAAAATTTCTCCTCTCTGTTGTCGTAAAACATGGAAAAATCCACTTCTAAGTTATATATTTCAAAAATTCTAATTGAGCCTCTGTACGGAGGTTTGAGCTGTATACAGGCAAAATATTATTATCATAGAAGCATTTTTCACAAAAGGAGAATATTTTGAAAATGGGCCATTCAATGTTCATTTTTTGTTAAAATATTGTACTTAAATAATTTTTTATTGTAATACTATTCTTAAAACAATTTTATATACATTTTCTAATCTAAGTGACACTAAATATCATAAATATTATTTATTTAAATATAATTTATTTAAATATATTTTTATTTATTAGACTTACAAAACACAATCTTTAGCCGTGATCTCCATACATTTGATTAAACCGTATCTGTCCTCTCACTCATTCGAAACAGAAAGAAATACTAACTCCTCGTCATCGACTTTAAAAAAAATGTTTATCTTTCGGACGAGATAACATGATGCATCAATATACCATTAATTTTTTTATCAACGATATCTATCCGCTCTACGAGTCATCTTTTGCCCTCTGCACGTAGCATTCCGGAAAGCAAAATCGGTGACAGAAATTCATTGGGAAATGAGCGTTTTTCGGTAAATTTATGTAACAAGGAAAAATCAGAACAGTGTCTTTTCCTTTTTCTTTTCTTACTAATTTTGAAAAATATAGAAGGTTTCATACCTTTATTATTCTTTTGTTTTATAAGACTAACTTTTTTTTTCCTCATTGGAAACGATGCATTCGTGCAGGTTTAAAGAAGAAATTTCAATGTATTAACATTTTGTTGACAATAATGGGCTAAATGACGTCACATGATAAGTGCAATCACGTGTTTCCAGCTAATTAGTCCATGCTAGTAATAATAGCTTAACTTATAATATAACTTAATTTTTAAATATAACTTAAATTCTAAATTCTCCTAAATACAGCAAAGGGCTAAGGTTTAGCTGAACCCATGTAACTCCCCAGTTTCCATATGACAGGAGTTACAGCTTTCCTGCGTGAACTAGGTACGCCGTTAATCATTCAACTTATCAGTTCATGCGCTTCGCAGTCTCCAACTGTGGCTTTTCGCAGAAATTTCCTTTTAAAAAGCACATATATTTGTCATAGGGATGGCGATTCTTTCCGAAAAAGATCGATTTTTAAATCGATTCGAATCGTAACCTGATGAATCGATTCACAAAAAAATCGAGGTCTAAAATATCGATTTCTAAAAAATCGATTTTTTTTTCCAAGTGTGCATTTACAATATAAATATAAATCCATTTTATGAAAAACAAGAAAAATACCATAATAAACGATCTCTTATCAGTAAAATCAGGGGGGATTTTTTTAGTTCAGAGAATTCGACACAATTACAATTGTTTTTATTTACCATTTTTATTTTTTATTACCATATCAAAGTATCAGGTATAAAAGAAGATATTTATTTTCTAAATGTATTTGTTACATTCAAAAGTTTAGAAAATAGATTATATAGCTTATATATAGTTCCCAATGCCTAATACCTAAACTTTTTTAAAACAACAGTCTATATAGCTTATAGTTCCCAATGCTTGATATCTAAACTTTTTAAAAACAGCAGTCTCCCAAGTCTACTGGGATCCAAGTGGTTATGTCGGAGAAACCGATTTTTCGATTAATCGATCTCAGATCGCCATCCCTAATTTGTCGACAATAGAAACGCACATGATAATAAAAATTCATCGCTGTATTTAAAAATATACACATAAGAGAGAGAGGTTTTTTTTTTTTTGGTACTTTTCCGTTTTGCCGGCGTAGGCGATGAAGTCGCCAAAAAGCATACAACCGACACCAAACGGAATATTCCCGCTAGTAACCTTTTACAACCACATTTACAAAACAAGTGAAGGTAATCGCAAATAGAGCCCATTACAACCCTAACAACATTTAAATCTTTTTCCAGTAGTGAATCCATCTAAGTTTTGAGTCCCTCTTTTCGGATGCTAAGCGTTTTAGCCCAAAATACCATTTTAGAGGCTCAGTTGTCCTCCAATCTTATCAAGTGTCTTGAATCCATATAATCCTCTGTATATATTGATTTAATTTTAATTTAGTTCTTTAAACAGTTTGAAAATTTTCGAGTTGCTTCTTTTCCAATAATTATACACACTTTTAATTTCACCAAATATTCTTGTTAAAATTATTCTCCCAAATAAAGTAAAAGCCTATCTTTTTCACTTATTGCCTATTTTTCCAATAGCTTGAGAACAGACCTATTCAATTTTTTATAAAGGAATATTTTGGTTTTTCTGGGTTGAATTAGATTGGAAATCTATTTGTAAATGTATTTAAATGCAAAATAATTTATCAGTCAATTTGTAAAAAAATATTCCATTGTTGCGATATATTTTTGGAATAAACCTTAACTAAATAGTTCCTCTTTTGAAAAACTTGCTTGGGGTTTTATGCAATATTTTTTTCTTTTTATGGAGAGTCAAGGTTAAATGACATTTTCTCAAACCATGACTCAACAAACCCTTAATTTTAATTAAATTAACAACGGGTTTTTTTTCCCTTCGCTTGTGACTGATTAACAGCGCGGCGTTTTCCAAGAGCTTGAGAACAGACCTGTTCAAAGTTTTATAAATGAATATTTCGGTTTTTTCTGGGTTGAATAAGAATGGAAATCTATTTGTAAAAATCACGTTATATATAGCGAAAAAATCATTGAAATTGTGAAATTTGTGGTCACCGTACCTGATGATGTGATGGATGATGTCACTTTTTTTCCCCCACCTTTTCAAAAATATGTTATTCACTACTTAACAAAAAATGATAAGGATTTTATTTTTTTATTTTTCCCTGAACTAATATTAATCTCCTTTTCACCCCGTCCCCGCTTGACCTTGAGTTTCGGGGCCCCCCCCCCCCGTACATTATATCAATTTTCAATTAAATTCTGATTTATTGCGATTTTATTGTCTTCTTTTTAATTTGTAAATCTTAACAGAAAAAGGAAAATACATATATTTCTATCATTTTTCACTCAGTTATGGTATTTATATTGGGAACACTTTGGTACATTTATCCTTATCTGAGTAAACTTTAGTTAACACACACTTTTCTCCACCTAATCTGCTCCCATTATTGAGCGCAACATTGCTTTTCTCAGATAAGCTGCACAGTTGGAAATAATAAAATGTCGTATATCAAAAGAAATCGTTTAATTCCTTAAAGCACTTAATGTCTATTTGTTGCAAGCGTAATTTATATTTTCCTTCCCTTTTTGTTACACTTAAAACACTGTGTTTATTTGGAGAAAGTAAATTTTTTAGACAGCTTTGTGCGTGTGTGGTGTGTAAGCAAAATTATATTCTTATTTTTACTTTTCTTTGATAGTCTTACTAGATATTAGCATCGGTAACTTATACATACAGTTTTAGTACGTTTAATATTAATCTTCTAATATTGTGATTATCACCCTTAGTACTTATGATGGCCTATTCTTACTCTTATTTCTTTTCCCTGTAGCTCAGTAGCTTAGGGAAATTACAGGTGAAGGTTGGCTGGTCTGAAAACAATGCTTTAACAACCTGCAACTTAGTTTTTAAGGCAAAAAGTTTGCTATTGTACTACTGTGGGTAACTTATTTTTGATCTATACTGTCTAATTTTACTTCTATTTTTGCTTTGCCTTTTTCTAATATTTATAACTATTTAGAATATATTAAAACTATTTAGTATATTTTGGATCTCTTTGAAATATCCAGAATGAAAACATTTTCTCTAATCTTGTAAAAGAAAAAGAAAAATGTCTCCCTTTGTATTCCGGAAAAAAATATTCCTGCCAAACGTGATGAATCTCAAATTTTCAGATGAGAACTAGATTTTTAAATATCAGAAGCATTCACCGAATACAATAGAAATGCAAGTCCGTTTCTACTGTTATTTTAAATTCTATTCGACTTAATTAAATTACATTAAATATATATTTATGAAAATTATAGATATACAGTCGGACCTCTATTTTGACGAAGTCGCTGAATCCTGAAAAATATTCACGTAAAAAATTCGTTAAACAGAAATCGTTAAATCGTTTCTTATTTTCTGCCAAAATGGAGGTTCGACTGTATTTAGATTTGTTGCAATAAATCCATTACAAAGACTCTCAATCCGAGTTAATTTAAACATTTTTCTCACTGTCAAATAATCCCATTTGAAAATAAAATTATTTAATTCTGTAATTTTAAAAATTAATTTACATTGGAAATTTTTCCAAACATCCTTTCATAAAAACATTCTGAGCTACTATCATCACAGCAGTAAATAAGAAATTTCAAAATAAACTCACCTGGCCCAAATGGATGGTCAAGTTCACGGAATTGTACTTATTACCCCGACTCAGCGGGGGACTTTGCCACCAGTTTTCCGTTCCATCAATAGCATTCTGGGGTGGGTGAGCTCTCTTGGGGTCATTAGGATCACAAAAATCACAAACCTGTCCGAAAATAACATTCACATTGGGGTTATCCTGTCTGTCCGTATTGGCCCCTACCAATTTGCAGTAAAGCTCAGGTTCCGTGACCCCTTCGCCACAAGTTGCCGTGGAGGTGATTTTCCGATTCTCTGCTATGTTAAAGTAAGGGGGGTTGAGGACGGTTCCCCCGACCCCGGTTCCAAGAGCCACCGCGACCAGGAATGCCAGCGGCAGAGCATACCCTGAGCCCCTTCTCCAAGACATTTCGGCACTCAATTTGAAGAACCACCGCAACTTTTTCGGTCACTGGCAGTCTTCAATCTAGCCTAGGGCAAGTTCATTTGGTTCAGGGGGAGGGAGGGAAGAAAAGGAACCCAAGGAAAGAGAAATCATCTTATCTCTTGCTTTGCCTTGATCCTCAATAACGGAAACGGAGCCTTGAAAGAGGGAAGTTAAGAGCCCAATAAGTGATAAGCCTTCTTTTTTTCATTTTGTTTTTCTTTTCTGGGAAAAAAGAAGGGACTATGAGCGTAGGAGTTCAAATCTTGGCGACTCTTTTCTTTTTTTTTGTAATGTGACAGTGCATGCTGTCATTGATGAAGATAGGAAGTCAGTTATCTTTTTCGGAAAGAATTAGAACGTGTTGTGTTGTTTTGGCTTGGGGTATGCAAAACATATTCAGTTTTAAATGACCTCCACCCGTTATAAAGTTTAAAAGTTTATACATAGCATTGTGTGATATAATCTTTAACAAATTTATTTTTATCTACCGTATTTATTACAAACTAAGCCACTTTCAATTTTAAGCCAAATTCTCAAGAAGTTTTTGTCAAAAATTTTTTTAAAAAAATGGGTAAAATGGTCTTAATTAAGATACCTGATATTGGGAAATTAAAAAAAAAATAATGGATAACTAATAGAAGTGAATAATTAATTTATTTTACGAGTATTAAAAACTTTTAAATGCATTTATGAACCTGTAATTGCTCAAATCGTCAATATGATGTTCAATTTCTTACATCCAAATGAATTTTCCCACCTCTTCGATTCTAAGTCATACCCGATTTTCAGCAGCATTATCAATGGGGAAAAAAAGGGCGGCTTAGATTCGAGTAAATTTGGTAATTGTGAAATTTAAAAATATAATATTTTGTTAACTGGTTTATTTTTTTAAAAAGAATAAATAACTTTACCATCCGAAAATCAATTTCAAATAACTTATAAGCTAAAAATCAGACAGAAGTTTAATTTAAGGTTGTTTTCGCCATATGTACGAGAGCGTGAACTTGACGCGGAACACATTTTCGGGCAGAAAAAATGCCTCAATTTTTATAAAAATTTGTGACATTGTAACTCATGCATTTGTTTATAATATAGTGTTTGTAAAATTTCAAAATACTTCAGAAATAATTAGTTTTTCTTTTTAACATGTGAAGGGATAGCTCATTTAGCATTACGGTATAGGGAAAAAAATGCAAAACACATTTTATAAAAGAAAAAATGTGCCAAAAAACTCGGATAAAAATGAGTAGTATGATAAAATAAGTGATTCTCTACACGATAGTGTAGCCAGAATATAATATTAATGCTTGAGTACTTTTATATCTGAAAAAATATTCCGAATTCGCCCCTATTCTTTAGCATTAGCCGAAGATAGCCTTAACAGCTATATACTTCATAAAGGGTCGGTAAGTGTTTCAACTTTTACTCTAACGTGTGTAGAAACCCTCTCTGTCACAGAAATTAACAATAATACATTCTAAGATAGGAAATCAGCATATATCCATTGAAAAAAATCAAAAAAGATATTTAAAGTCACTAACTAAATTAGGAACTATAATTTTGCGAAAACGTATAAATGAATATTTATGTATATATACATATATATTTAGTGTCAGTTGAATTAGAATATACAAAAATTGGTTCAAGAATATTATTACAACAAAAAATAACCCAAATAAAATTTTTTGGTAAAAAAAAAAGGGAAAAAAAATAATAAATAAATAATAATAACAGATTTTGAAAAAAAGCATTCTTCTTTTATGAAAAATGATTCTATTATGATATTTTGCAATTATATAACTGACTTATCCGTACAGAACCTGAAATAGAGTTTTTGATATTTGTAATTTAGGAGTGGATTTATTCAGATTTTAATACTTCAGATTATAAAGAAATTTTAACAAAAAAACACTGGTGATTATTTCGATTGATCGTAATTCTGAAAATAATGTGAGACTTTCAAGAAGTCTTAGCTATAGATAGGCATATTATTATAGAAGCATTTATCATAAAATGAGAATGTTTTGAAAACATGCCATTTTTTCTTCCTTTTTTTGCCAAAAAAATGGCATTTAAATCTTTTTTTCTTGTAATAATATTCCTAAAACAATTTTATATGTTTATTCTAATTCAACTGACGCTAAATATTAAAATTTTTTTATTTATTTATGCTCATTTTCAAAAGCGCGGTTCCGGATGTAGTCAGGAACCTAAGACCAGTGGTGGCCAACCCATGGCATACGTGCGACATTGTGGCACGGTGGAGTTGTAAAAGTGGCACGTGAAGATTTACTGAAATTTTTTTTAAATTTTTGAAAAGATAATAAATAACCATTTTGGGTTGTCTCAAACAAAACCCTCAAAATTTTTATCAAAATATTTTATGAATAAATGTTTTCTGCTATATAAACATAATAAAAAAAATGTCACTCAAAACTAGCTGATATGCACCTATAATAACCTAATTTTGTAGGCATCTGTAACAGCTAATCCTAATATAGATGATTTGTAAAAAAATTAGTAATTCAAAAGCTATATTAAGTAAGTACGTTGTGTTTAATAATTATTTTGAATTAAATGATTCAAGTTACTCATATTTATTTTATACTTGACTTAACTGACTAAAATTATAAAAAGTTTATTAACAATAAAACCCAAGTTTGTATACTTTAGTCTTATTTATTATACTATTTTTAAATGTCGACTACATAGACTGGCATAAAAAAAAACTGTCCTATTTGCGTAAAATTCCCATTATAAGCTTATAAGTAATATTTTTTTCACTTTTCCACATTTGTTTGGTGGAAAAGTTGGAAGTGGCATGCTTAATTATTTCTTATCAAATAGTGGCACCCTTCCCAAAAAGGTTGGCCACCCCTGCCTTAACCATATTACTAAGAAACATATTATAACAGAAAAATATAATAATACCAATACACGTTTACAAGAAATTATGAAGACATACAACAATGCATAACAATTAAATAAAAGTTGGGGGGGGGGGGAAAGGATCGAACTGTAAATTTTTTTAAAAATTAAAATATAAAGTTTTTAAAGAATTATGAATAATTATAAGAGTATAAAAATTACACAACAATATATACATATTATTTCAAGAATACCAGATTATTTAAATTTTTTTCAACGAATTGTAAGACCGAAAGAGAACAAAAATAAGCTTTTCCTCGGCATTTTTGGAAACTATTTCGTTCCTCGACTGAATTTTAGAATAAAAGTAGAAAAAAAAAATTTTCGTGTCTACAAATTGGTTAAATTCATATGACGTCATAGTCACATGATAACTCCAAAAAAATAAAACAACATAAAAAAATTTCGTACTTACAATAATTAAATAATCTAAACACCAGTGTTTCGTGTAAGTTGAGAATTTTCATAGGAAAATTCCATTCAAAAAGTAATTGAGAAATATAAATCCCCCAAAAATTAAATTTCAAAACTTGATTTGCTAAACTTATTGTAAAATTCTGTAAGACGAACTATAAGATTTTCTACTTTGAATCTCTGAGCTTCAAAGAGAATTACATATACAATAATATTAATATTTATTAATAATAACTTAGATTGAAGTCAAAAATCGAAAATCCGCTTTAAATATATACATATAGTATTTTATTTAACATTTGGTAAAAATAATTTTTTTTTATGTTAAAATATTTTACTTAACTTTTTTTTTTATTATTATTTGTAAATTATTTAACGAAATAAAATTATAACATCTGGGAAAACTTTATTACCTTACTACAAAACATGAGATATTTTATTTCCCAGATTCTAAATTTTCTTATTATTATTCACTTATTTTTTTGGATTACTTTCTGCTTGTTTTTTTTTTTTATATTTTCCAAGTCTATTAAACTTCTTAAATATCACACATATTGTAATTTTTTTTCTCCTAATTTTTAATCTACTAGTATATCACATGCATTCTAATATTTGAACACAATTTCTTATCACTTTTGATAATAACCACTTAAATGTGTGTAAAAAATTAAGGTTTCTTATTATTTTTCAGGAAGTAAATATTTTTAGTAAAATTTCTGTAATTAAAATACAAATTCAAATTATATCAATGTTTTTATAAAATTTCTGCTTAATCTTACGTACCCAAAAATTTAGAAACGAAGCTTGGATTCTTTTCCTTTTAAAAAATATTACTTCTTTTTTATTTTTAATGTTTTTCAGATAGATTTTAAATCACAGGTTTAACTTGAAATAAATAATTTAAATTTTAAGGAAATTTAAAGTTGCTCAGCGGTCTGTGGACTAAACTGGAGACCTATTATGATTTCTAAAGCTGTCACTGAATTAGGCCAGCGAATTAGGGTTAGCAATGCTTTATGGCAATGTAAATATATATATATATATTTACACATTTCTCTATTCTGTAATTAAATTGTAATATTTAGTTAAATCTGGTATTTTTCACTATATTCTCATTTACATTCATAAAAAATTCCACATTTTGGTGAAAAGACTTAATGAAGAATATATATTCAACGATTCTGCAGATTTATTTGTGTAATGAAAGAAATATTTTATATATATAAAAAATAAAATAAATTAGAACTAACAAAAACATTTTTTCCTCGGTATATAAATCGCGTTTGGCTGTAAAACACACCAAGCAGAATGCTAAATTAAAAGAAATATTTTGGAAATCTTGAAACAAAAAAGGCTGCCACACAATTGTTTTAAAATTTAGAATTATTTGTCTCCCTTTTTCGGTCATTTATCAGATTCCCGATTATTAATAAATTAAGGCAATATGATGACATTAATTTATTGATAAAAAAAATTACCTGATTTTTTACACGAGAATTTTACTTTTAACCAATAGGAATTTTTAAGATTTTTTTCATTAGATCATTACTGGTAAAAGCGGGCATGAAGAGTTTTACAATCAAACACTCATACAAAAAAATTTTCTATTCTATAATGCAAGATTATATTTTGACATTTAACAAATATTCACATAAAAAAATAAAAGCGATTAACGATAATAAAAAACATTTCTTATATTAAATTGATGTTTCAGTGATAAGTTTTATTCTAAGATTGCATATAATTATATAAACAATCCTTAACTCACAAAAATATAATTCGCCAGTTTCAAAAATAATTTTTTAAAAGTATTAGCATTAAAGTGTTTCTATAAATTAATGAGCCTCAATCCTTTTCTTTATATCCAATCCCTTAACTCATTTTTTACGATTTCATTTAATCCAGTTTTTCAAAAAATTAATTATAATACTAATTTCGTCGAAACAATTTTTTGATAAATTATTAATTAATAAACGCATAAGCATTCGTTCTAAGTTTTTCCAAACCTAATACATATCAAGTAATGCATTAATTTAAATTTCCCTTTGAGCAAATATTTTTCATTCTGCTCTATCTTACTTCAAAATGCATACGTGTTTTTATTTACAGAATGTTTATAGCTACGAACTTTGACCCATTTCATAGATTTTATTTTGTTTGATCCAAAATCTCCTCAATCCGAACGACCTTAAGCTGTAATTATTTCCAATTAATGTGATTATACTGTATGTTTATAAAGAACCCCTTAACGTAAGTGATCCATTTAATTCTCTCTCTATCTCCATAAACTGGCCAAATTGTGCACAATCGAGTCGAGCGAAATCGTATTTTAAGCTGCTTTAATTTTCACACTCGATCATATCTTCTACCATCAGGAGATTGATTGCGAACCAAAATCGTGATTTCATAAACATAGATAAAGTAATATATAATAAAAGAATTTAAATAAATATAGAAAGTATTCTTTCATTCGCTAGACATTAGCATTTGGAGCGAATTTGTTTTGTATAAGGAATTGAGGTGGAAAAAAAAGTGTGTGTGCTTATGACCACACGATAGAAGTGATAACTTCAAATTTTGTAGTGTTATTTCAGGGATTAGTTCAGTGAATAAAAAACAAGGGGATATTAGTATTGTCCTATAAAATTATTTATTCATATGTCTGTACCCATAAAGTAATATTTTTGTGCGCAATATATACAATCATATTTGTGAATTAATTTTATTCTTAGAAGAAACAATAGGTTTATGGTAACTGAAATAGGTTATAAATACTTTAGATTCAAAATTTTATTTAAATATCTATAACAAAAACTCCGTCAAGCGTTGTTTCGTACTTCCTCTGGCTTTCATTTGGGTCATTTGACATAATTAAACTGAATTTTGATTTTAAAAAATCAACTAAAGGTTTTGATTTGTCTTTTGAAAAATCTACTTTAAAATTCCCACTTAAAATCATAGGTAATTTGTTCAGAAGATCCGATCCGGCTTTGTGAATTTTGGTTGTAATTTAACAATATTCAATTCTATCCACGAATTAATTTAAGAAAAGGGATAGTAAGACAGATAATTGATTGGGAAGAGAGGAATTTAAGTAAAAACCTTTAAAAAGGGATTTAATCAGAAGATTTATATCACATAATCTCTCGCTTATACTAGCTCTTTTGTCATTGTATGGTAGTTTTGTACAAATATATCCGTAGCTGCTGCAAGGGAAGTCTTCTTAATTATATTTTTTCTTATATTTAAATTATTTAGTGTGGTTTTTTCTTAATACCTATATACTTAATTTTGTTTTATTTTAAATTTAAAAATTTTTTTTAGACTTAAAGTATATTTAAGTAATAGGATTAATAGAACTATTTGTTCATTGCTATTCTGATTCGCTTACAAAAATAGATTTTTATTCTTAAATTCACTGCAATATTGCTAATGATAATTATACTATTTACTTAATTCTATAAAAATTTGTCCTTTTTCTACATTTTATGTTTAATTTTAGTGTAGGATTTTTCTCTCTCTCTAAGCCAGCGATACTCAACCTGCGGCCCACGGGCCGCATGTGGCCAGGTCGTGGCCCATTGCTCTAAAAAATTCACTTATTTAAGAACATTGTATAAAAAATTTGGTGGGAAATTTTTGCCAAGAAATCAAATTTATCAATTTTGCTTTTTGTTGTCGGTGTCGTACGGGTACGAATTGATATTCTTTTTCTATTTAGAACAGTGACGGTTAGTGATAACAGACAACAGGGGAATGAACAATGGGTGGAATTAATTTTTAACTATCTTTCATATCTTGGAAGCGAAAAATATTCGAAGGAAATATATCGTTTCATGACGATTGGGAAGTTGACTATTTTGCAGTGAAAAACAAACATGGATCAGTAATTGTTTGATTTGTCACGAAAGTGCAGTATTCAAAAAATACCAATAACAGGAATCTCTCTCATTCAATGCCCCTTTTCCTCGAAGATCCCTTGTAAGAGGTGATAAATAGTCTTTTTCTTGAATAATCCTTGCAGCAGCAACAAAGTGTTTTGTCAGTGGTAATACAAAGGCATCCCATGAAGTTTGTTACATTATTGGTTATCATATGAGACTGTTTACTGATGCATAAATTGTGAAGGAGTGTTTCTTAAATGCTTCTAATTTAGTGTTAGTAACAAAAATAAAAAAAATATGAAAACTAATAATTAAAAAAATCAAAAGAGGGGAAATAATAGATATTATGATCAATTTTCCACATTTAAAATTTTTCAATGTTATCTTGATCTTAAAAAGCATTTCACACGTGTGCAAAGCATTTCACGACCTCCACACGTGTGACATCTATGGTTACATTGACTTTATCTGCAGCTACTGTACGCCGAAGACTACATATGAATGGACTGTATGTCCGGGTACCTCGAGTTTGTGTTCCTCTATCCGTCCAATCAAGAGGGGCATGATTAAAGTGGGGCCGGGAACATGGCAATTGGACTGTGTCTGACTGGGGCAATGTCATGTTTACTGATGAGTCAAGATTTGCTCTGGAGCCAGATGACAAGCGTATAAAGATATGGCGTAAACAAGGAACACGCAATCAGCCCCAAAACATCACCGAGCATCACGCATTCCCAGGCGGAAGCATTATGGTGTGGGCAGGGATTTC
Organism: Trichonephila inaurata madagascariensis; assembly: GCA_019973955.1. Taxonomy (NCBI): domain Eukaryota; kingdom Metazoa; phylum Arthropoda; class Arachnida; order Araneae; family Nephilidae; genus Trichonephila; species Trichonephila inaurata. Next base: position 127,449 of record BMAV01021392.1, on the reverse strand, counting down.
ATTAGGATACCGCACCGACATGCACATCTTTAAACGGGGTTCTGTGACGGCTGTCCGGTATCGAGATGAAGTCCTAGAACCCATTGTGAGATTGTACACTGCAGTAGTTGGCCCTACTTTTGATTTAATGGACGATAACGCACGTCCCCATAGAGGATTGCATGTATGGCGTAGCCAGCATATTCGCCCGACCTTAATCCCATTGAAAATCTTTGGGATGCTCTCGGCCATGCTGTATCTTCACGTTTCCCACCTCCAGCCACTCTTATTGAGCTGGAAACTGCTCTACAAGAATAATGGCGATTGCTTAATTATGCGGTGGTTGATCACCTAATTGAAAGCCTGGTCAGAAGGTGTAAACTTTGCATACAGATGAGGGAGGATCACATACCCTATTAATGTCCTTTTTTTTCATTTTATGCTGTTTATTTTCACTTTATACATAATTCTGTTTAAGTCTCCAGTATGACATTATCTGATAGCTTACAAAAATTTAATATTGTTTTCATTTCTGTATATAATTATTGATTTTGTTTTATGTATAAATATATATGCTACTTTACTGCCAAATTTTGTGTCAATCAAAGCAGCATTTGTTGATTTTTTTGCATTTGACATCTTCGAGCTTAACTTTTGGAAGTGAGTGTATTACACATATAAATGTACAAGTGCTACACAATGTATTTCATAATTTATTTAACAATATTAAGATAAGAACAAGTTAGATTATATGGGTATTAAACTCACGGCCCGCGAGCCGCATGCGGTCCGGCCACTATATGGGTACACAATAATATAGAATAAAATATCAAAATTTCTTCCGAAATAGGAAAGGTAGTAGCAGGGAAGAGAGGTAGGTGTCAAGATGGAAACATAAATTTTTCTTGCTCTTTTACATGTGTTTATTATAATGTATTATTCGAAACAAACCTACGTTTATATGAACAATGATTTTTTTTTTTGCGACCCACCTAAAGTTAAACCCTATTTGCTTGGCCCAAGTTAGCCTTTGAGTTCGACACTCTTAGTCTAATGCAGGGATATCAAACTCGCGGCCCGCGCGCCGCATGAGACCCACGACGAACATTTTTGTGGTCCGGCCAGTATAACGACACACAATAATATAGAATAAAATATCAAAATTTCTCCCGAAATTGGATAGGTAGAAAAGAGGTGTCAGGACGTAAACATTAAATTTTTCTTGCTATTTTATTTATGTTTATTATAATGTATTATTAGAAATAAACTTACGTTTTGATGAATATTGTTTTTTTTTGTGTGTGTGTGTGCGGCCCACCTAAAGTTAAATCTATTTTGTTTGGCCCAAGTTAGCTTTTGAGCAGGACCGATCCTAGGGTGTCGGCCTCCCGCGTGCGTGCCAAACCAAATGTGCCACCTTTTAAGGAAATTTTTCATATTTTATCTAATACTTAACGTTGACATATAAACCCATCTACCTGTATAAGAGTAAAAAATAAAACATTAATAAAAATGCAAATAGACACAAAAAATCACTTCTTTCCTCTATTTTACTTCTCTAAATTGTAAGGTTACTATGAAATTGAAAACTTTTAATTTCCCCAAATGCATACTGAATTTAAACACTCATATGTGTCTTAGGTAATATTAACCATACTAGATATTTTCGTAAAACTACTTCCTCAAAAATGATTTTTGAGACGCTTTTGTTAAGCATGGATTCACAGTGCGCCGTTAGTGCCGCTGGTAAGCAAGAAAACCTTTCTATTGCGGGTATTGCCAAATAGGACCATGGGTTTTTTGCTATTGTAGTGACTTCAAACAGCTCTGAATCAAACCATTTATTAAAGTGTGAAATGCATGGGAAATAGTCCAGTACAATTTAAAAGTCCAGTATTTTTTTTTTTTCAAAATAAGTGCGCATTAAGAGGTCTAATCAAACGTGAAACATAAAAATTTTTCTTGCGATTCAGATAATATTCAGGCGTGAGATTATCTGGAATAAATTTCTATTCTCGCCTACGATTTATTTGCATGCGAAACCGGTCGTATTGGCACGTGGAAACCCTGACAAGAAGATAGCGCACTTAAAAAAAAAAAACCACGAGATGCATCTTTATTTCACTTTTAGTGAAATACACGCTGCCGATCAAAGATCTGAATGTGTGATGACCCTATTGTCTTTTGCATTGAAGCAGACTTATTTCTCAATGTTTCTCGTTCCATTTTGACACGTGCAACAACTGAGGCGCAAACTTCCTAACGCGTTAAATACTAAATTTTTTGCTTATAGCTTTGATCGAAGTGGAAGATATGTGCTTACTTATTTACTCCTTTGTGTTTATGCGTCTTTGTATACACTATACGTTGCGAATGCAATGAAGCAGAATTATTTTCCTGTGTGTGATATATGAAGAACACTGCGGGAGATCACACTCCAACTATAAGAGCATCCAGACCAGTTTTATCTTTCTTCTATAAAAAAATTCGCAAACGAACATTTGAGCTCTCAATTTGGAACCTAACCATCCCCGCTTCGAAGTGTGTGTGAACAACTTTTTCCTAACTCTCAACTTTCAACAAATACTTTATATTCGTATAATTTTAAAAACCTGACGTCTCTAAAAGGAACTACAACTCGAAAAAATCTCAGAAATTACCAGTCTTTTTTAGAACAGGAGAACGAAGAACGCTTAGAGCATGAGAATGTCAGCCAATTTCACGTAGTAGTGAAAACTTGATTCATTTGACGAGAAACATCACTCTTCACATAATAGAGATCCTTTTTTTTTGTTGTTGTTGTTGCTTATATATGGAAGTAAACTATTTAGCAGTTCAAAATGAATAAAAATGTCCCTGTTAAGTCTGGATTTTGTTTTGTTCTCATGTTACTGGCGTTTGAGAAATGTTGCAGCGCCGATTCAAACTCTGTTCTTATGGAAAAAGTTTATGCTGAACTGATGGAAGAAAAGCATCCATTTAATCTTGGAAATATATCAAATTTTGAAAATGAAATGAGAATCATAGTGAAAGAACTTATGAATAGCACCTTGCCTACCATAATGGACACTGTGAATGCTGCTTCAGTGTCAGATGATTGCACAAAATCTTTAATCAAATATGCTTTTGATCTTATTAATGTGAGAAACTGGGCCATGCGAAGTAAGTAGAGATGTTTCTCTTTTTGCATTTTTTCCTATTTCATTCTTTTTTAATTATTCTGTAAATCAAATTATTACGTTGTTCTATGTGATGGGATGGTTGATAAATATTGTTTGCATATAGGTCATGTGGCCGTGGCAGCCTAGTGGTCATGGTCACAAGCTCGTGTCTAGGGATTCTTTTCTTGGAATCCGGTTCCAGAGAATCCCTAGCCACGAACCCGGGTTCCCGAAAAAGTTTGTAAGAATCAGACATTTCTCAATTTAAATAATTTTATTTCCTTTTTTCACTTATTAAACTTCATCAAAAATCTGATAATGCACTCTAACAACAAAACCCGAGGAGCAATCAAATTTATTAATCTAACTATAATATAAATCATAGTACTTATCTACTATCCTGAGCGCGCTTGCCTCAATAGTTGCTTAATCGTTCCTTCTTGAATTAGCAATACTAAGGGCGTCCACCGGTCACTAACACTATGCTTTCTTCTCACACTCAATTTTCAACCATCATTCGGCCTACTCCATGACCAGCACTTAAATAGAAGCGCGCATTCACAAAAAACAAAGTCATCTCTACGAAAAGCGGTTTTCAACTAAAATTACAGTTAAAAAGAGCCTTTTACCCAAGAGGCACGAATAGAACTCGTTACAATATGATTAATCTCAATCCAATTCTTCTTAATTTGTTAATTATATGCCTAATGTCACTTGTAAGCTTACTTTCGTTGACCCCTTAAGAAAAGACGCTTTCTTGATGCAACATAGATTTCCTTCGAAAAATTGAAATCAAAATTTATTTTGAAACGAATTATTATCGATTTGAGAAAGCAGATTTTAAAACCATCCTATTACCTGAATTAATTTTATTAGAGTTTTTTAAAACAACAAATAAATATTAAAATACCATAAAAATGTTTAAATTAGAGCTAAAAATTTCTTTTTTTTAATTCAGTCTTTTTCATTAACTGTTAAAAAGTACATTAAAAATGTATTTATTTAATAAAAATTTTTTTCTTTTGACATAAAATTAAGGTTAGTGTTATTTTTAAAACACTTAAGTGTCTCTATTTTTTCATAACTTTTTTCAGTGTTAGATGCAACATCCAAATTACCATCTGGAATATTGGAGGGTACATTATCGGAGTTAGGGGCCTACGACCAATGCCTGGAAATAGAGCTGCCTTACAAAAATGGGAGCCTCCAATTTCAAGGACAGTACTGTGGCCTCGAAATCAATCGAATCCTCCCACGTTTGCCGGCAAATTTCAATCTCGGAGCAAAAAGCACGAAGAAACCTATGAGTTCTGTAAGTACTGTTTAATTATTATAGCTTCAAAGTACGAAATACAGTCAAACTTGCATAAAACAAACCTTTATTTAACGAATTTTTCTATTTTGCGAACTTTTTCCTGGAACTAAGAACATTTTACTATTTTTGTAAAATAACCTCCAAATAGCGAAGTAACGAACTTTTTCTCTCGTGATTCCATTTTTTCCCCCCTATTTTTAAAATATTTTACAGGACATTTTTTAAATGATTTACTTAGAACATTTTATGATGATCAATGACCTTGAATTGGTATTAATAGGTGCCTAACTCACGTAGAGCAATGAAATGGCCATAATTTTTCAAACAAAAAAAATCAAATTAAACTAACAGATTTTATCAGTAATCAAATTTAGACACGAATGTAGTAGTGTATGCTTAAAATTAGTAGTTATAAAATAATGTACGTTTAAAATGACTCGAAGGCTTAAAATAGCAAAATGTTGTTAAGAAATTCATAAATTTTAATATAAATTATTTTTTAAAGTTGAAAACACAGTGGACAAAATATGGACAACATTCCTGGACAATATGTCTTTTTTTCCCTTGTTTTCCTTGCAGATTTCTTTTTGATGGGTAAGATATATAAAATGAATGGAAAAGTATCGTTACGGTCTGTAATTGGAACAATAATATCTTTAATGTTTAAAAATATAATTTAATAATAAAACTTTCTTGAAAAACCCACTAAAAAGTTTACCCTGAAATATTTTAACTACAGATAATTTGTTCATATAAATTATTGATATTTGTCAAACGAACTTTTTGTTATACAATTTCTTCAGTAACTACAAATAATTTTTTAATTTGCATTAATTTATGTTAAATACAATAGATTCTAACGCAAATCTTTAAAAGACAATTAATTATCGAATTTCTGTATTTTAGTTTTTATGAATAATTTACCATATTAAGTAATAATTGCAATAATAATAAATGTCATTGCCATAAATTGCTATAATATTCTTCTATATATGTTACATAACGGTACTTAAGTACTAGACCGTGTACCATATTTCGTTAAATTAAAATACGTCGCCAAAAGCCGTGATATGCAGCCAATAATGGAAAACTGTTCCTATGAATGTACAAACATAATAATCTTGTTCGTGCATACAATGACAGCATTTGGTGACATCTTTTGGTTTGGCAAAATTGGTCGACTGTATAATACTTAAGTACCTGTGTAACTTACCAACTAAGTTTTGTAGAGCATCCTTCTACTAAAAAAGCATACACATCAAGATGTTTTTTTTTTCCAAATATTTGGTTTAGATCGGAGATTATGTGAAAGGTATGGGATCAATATTCTTCTACACAGAATTTCGTTTTGGTGTTTGTGTGCCATCAAAGTGTTCTTTGGCTGATATGCAAAGCATTGCTGGTCAAGGTACGTAAAATACACTACGTAACATTGAAAATGCAACAAAAGAATGGCTAGAAAATTAAAATCGAACAATAAACGACGTTTATTTTGAAATGCTAATAACAGAGAGAACAACGCCAGGTCTTTTGATTGTAGGGTCACTGCGATCACAATAATATTCTAACTAACACTTCTAAGTACAAATTGAATGAAAATACGGATGGTGTCCTAATGGAAGGCTCTCCATACCCTGTCAATCATTTGCCTCAGTCCTGGACGAGATGGTAGAAAGGCATGTAAGTAGTGTCCAATCACGCCCTATGCACGTTCTAATAGTGAGAGATCAGAGAAGAATGGGAGATGACGTCCTAAGACTTTTTTTATACCCAGGCCCTATGCAAAAGTAATATATAGCATTTGTTGTTCAATACTCGTAGATACAAATAAATGTACGTAACTCATACTCTCTCACAAGCATAGGCACAAACCGACTCAACCAATTGCCACCTTTCAACTAAATAAGAGTGTAGGGTGGCACGGCCTTGGCCTAGATACAGACCATGGACAAAATATAATGTTCCCAATGTTTCCAAAGGGCATATAACTCGAAATTCCCGGTTTTTCAAAGAATATATCCTGGAGTAATATTTGAGGATTAAAATTTTTCGGATTAAGATCCTACTGAGTGGCTAAGTCGAAAACGAGTCGAGCTTTCTCCACTCAAGGCCTAGGCCTGGGTCCGGTATCAGTTGGCCCACACCTTAAAACGTCACTGAATAGGAACCTAGGATGCATCCGCATGTTTGGCAGAGCACGTTGTACTGATGTGTACAGGGTGCCATCAAGCGTTATCTTGCTTCAGGTGTAAAAGGCAATATCCGACCCCTGAAGCAAAGGGAGTACATTCACGACGTACATACCACGTACATACATTGGATTATCATAGTAGCCTGAATGTGAACCAAAAATGACCTTCTATCATGCATGGTGGTGCCTTAAGGCGATATGGTACCCTAAAAATTATCAAACTATCGATTTTTTTTTATTGGCTTATATGATGCTTTTAATCCTTCTTAATGTGTCTGCAAAATTTCAGAGTTGTATCTATATTTTTTATTCAGTTATTTATCCATTTTTGCTGCATGTCAGTAGACTAAACAAAGCTGCCACGCCCACTTTTCAGATCGTCTGCTAGAAAAGAGCTTGATAAATAAGGAAATAATTTTTTTTTTACTCCACGCTGATGAGTGTTTAAGCTGAAATGAAATAATTGTTTTGTTTTGATTATATGAGAGTTATTCTACTGCGTTTTCTTTGAAGTTCTGTCCCTACAAATTTAACTATATTTTTGTACTCTGTGTTCTGAAGAGTAAGAAAAGTTGCTTTACGACAAGGAATTTGGTTATTTCTCCAAAAAGTTAAAATGCCTAGGCCTAAAAAACGTACTAAATCTGCCACAACGAAAGCTTTGAAGAGGTGGTTTTCAGATGCTAAGACAAGTTCAGAAGTTTCTCAAAACACTAACTTGAGGTGTGCAAAACTTGAAGAAGAATGCAATACTTTTTCTCGTTTGGATGAAAAATATACTGGTATATCCAGATCTCCAACATACGTCATTATTGATAAAAATGCATTAACAAATCTTTTTATGTAATACTTGCAAAAATGCTTCTTTGCGAGTAAATTTTGGAAGAGCCTATGGATTTTGTGAATATATTCAGGCTCTTAAAATTATGGAAAAAAAGAGTATGAATATTTGTGTACATGTTGTTTATAATAGTAGTATAGAACTGCGCATGAAATAAACTCTAAAATGTGTGTGTAATTTTTTTAAAAATTGTTAAGATAATGTTTTATGAAATATTGACCTTTTTGTTTATATATTCATTATACAAGTATATTCTTTTATTCTTGTAAATTTTTTAAAAAATTTGTGGTAAGCAGTTTGAAACAAACTAATTAACATTACATAAAAGTTTCAGATTATTGGAGGAATTTTTTATCATGCTATTTAAGAAATGAAAACTTTAAACTCATTTTTCTCCATGTTGAATTTTTGTACATTCACTGTTATTCAAAACCCTAAGGCTTTTTTGATAATTGAAGTAAGGGTTTGAAACTTTTTATACATGTTCTGAAATGTATGTTTTGTAAAACTGTGCATTGAATTAGCTCTAACATGTTTAGTACTTTTTCTAAAAAATTTCAAAATCAAAATTAATGTTTTTTCGAGAATTTTTGTAAGTTTAACTATAAAAAAATTAATAAAAAATTAAAGAGCAGTAGCAGAAATAAACCCATGCACAGTTTTATGTAGTATATTATAAGGTACTTGGAAAAAAAATTTTGAAAGAAAAGAAACATATTTAAAAAAGCCTTAGGGGTTTAAAAAATGTTTAAAAAAATTTAAAAACTTTAAATTTTACAAACATTTCGCAACAAATTAAAATTTTTTTGTATGGAATTATTATTAAATATTAACCTTTATAAAATACAATTAAAACCAAATATCAAATATTAAAAATAAAAAAATTTTTAAAGATGGTACCATATCGCCTTAAATTGAAGTACCTCATCGTAGCGTGGCATCATTCCACATATGCAGCTAGTTCACGTCAGCACAACACACCAACTATCATTGGACAAACAAAAGTCGTACTCATATGAGAATATGACCCTGTTATATTCCGTCGTCGATGCCATTTTAGCTTGTCACCATTGTAAATGAAGTCTTTTTTCATGAGGGGTCAACAGCTGTGCTCTTAACGGATGCTATGCGCTCAGGTCACTAGCAACCAGTTGACAGGTAATAGTTCTGGTAGACATGGAAGCATCAAGTATGTCCTGCTCATGTTGTAAGAGGACAACAAAGGGGGCTTGTGGAGCCACCACAAGAGGAATATATCCTTGATGTACCACTGGATTGTCATAGTGGCCCGACTAAGAATCAGAAATGACCTGCTGTCGTACATGATGGTGTCCCACAAGTGGACTTGTGGAGCTACAACTAGCCCCCTCTTTTTTGGACAAGTTGATCCACGAGTACTGATGTCACTGTCGTCAGCAACAACATCCTTCAAATTTGCTACATTTCTTTATTCAAATAATCTTTACCGCAACCAGTGGACGCGTTTTGGTGAGTATCAGCTGGGATTTGACGGATCAATCTGCTCTCTCTGTTCAGCCACTACTCCCTTCCTAAAATTGCCTGCCTGCTGAAAAACTGCCTTTGTTGTGTGGCGGCGTCCTGGCATTGTTTGCTGTTACACACGTTCTCTAAGACAAGAAAAAAATTTTACAAAAATTTCCCTGTAAAATAATTTTAAGGCACAGATATTCTGCACGTTCTTTCCTTCATATCCTACTCAACGTGTACCGGAAAGTTGTACCCTTCGCATGGTATGCTTTATTCAATGTGTTGCACCTACCCTAAAAATGTACACTATTTTCTGGCCACTCTTTCTAGGTGTTATATTTTCAATGACTCTTAGTATATAATTTCAACAACAACAAAAAAATTGTGTATAATTTTCCAATAAATAAAAATAATTGATTTTATATTTTAAACTAAAAATTAAGATTCAGAAATTAATATTTTAATTTAAATGTTATTTTGGTTGTATCTCTAAATTACTTTGTACAACCTGTAATGTTTTATAAAGAATTTAAGCATTAAAAACTTATCTACAAGTACATACATAATTTACTGCTTGTTATTTTGCTCAAATTACTAAAACGATGCTAAAGCTAAAATTTAAAGAAAACTAATTCTTCAACAATCTAATCGAAGTTTTGTGTGTGTGTTTGTAACTTGTTAATTCTTTTTTTCAGTTGCGAAAAAAATTCAAATGGAGGTTTCAATTAAAGAGTGTTACAAGAATGAACCTGTTGTATTTGAAACAATTCACATAGCTGTTCTGTAAGTGAAAATTAACTTTTCCTCCAATATTTCTGAAAGTAGAATTTAATACATACCTAATAATTTTGATTATGTATGAAGAGAGTTATAATTAAGAATATATGCCTAAATAAATATTTATACACTGCTGGCCATTAAAATTGCTACACCAAGAAGGCGACATGCTACATATGTGAAATTTAAACGACAGGGAGAAGATGCTGTGATATGCAAATGATTAGCTTTTCAGCGCATTCAGTCAAATCAGGCATTGGTAATGACACCTACAATGTATTTAAATTATGAAATTGTTCAGCCGATTTCTCATGCACAAATTGCATTTTAACGTTGTTGCCTGGTAGAAAATTGTTATGATGCCTCGTGTAAGAAGCAGAAATGTGTATCAGCATGTTTCTGATTTTGATAAAGGTGGAATTGTAGAGAACCGGGGTTGTGCGGTTTATCGTATCGCAGTATTGCTGTTCGCGTCGGTCAAGATCCAATGACTGTTAGCAGAATATGGAATCGATGGATTCAGGAGGGTAATACAGAACGCCGAGCTGGATCTCAACAGCCCCCTATCACTAGCAGCTAAGAAAACAGGCATGTTACCCGAATGGCCTTAATGGATCGTGCAGCCACGTCATGAGCACTAAGTCAAGAATTGCAGGGGTCGTTTGCAAGTCAACAAATGTCTGCACTAACAGTTCAACGCCGTTTTCAACAGTATGGGCTCTCAACTCGGAGACCATGGCTGCGGCTGTTCTTGACGCTGCATCACAGACAAGACCGTCTTCAATGGTGTAATCAACGATGAACCTGGCACACGATTGGCGAGACGTCATTTTTTCGGATTAATCCAGCTTCTGTTTACAGCATCAAGATGGTCGATTCCGTGTTTGGCGGGATCGTGGTGAACGCACATTGGCAGAGTGCATTCGTTTTCGTCATACTGGCCCATCTCCTGGCATAGTCGTATGGGGTGCTATTGGATACACATTTTGGTCACCTCTTGTTCGCATTGACGGCACTTTGAACAATGCACGTTACATTTCTGGTGTGTTACGACCCTTGGCTCTACACTTTATTCGAGCCCTGCGAAACCCTACATTTCAGCAGGATAATGCAATACCGCATGTTGCCGATATTGTACGCACCTTCCTTGATACGGAAAATGTTCGGCTGTTGCTGTGGCTTGCACGTTCACCAGATCTCTAGCCAATAGAAAACTTCTGGTTCATGGTTGCCGAGTGACTGGTTCGTCATCATATTCCAGTCACTACGGTTGATGAGCTGTAACATCGTGTTGAAGTTTTAGGGGCATCTGTACCTGTACATGCCATCCAATCTCTATTTGACTCAATACCCAGGCATATAAATTCTGTTTTTACTTTCAGAAGGGATTGTTCTGGGTACTGATTTCTCATGATCTAGGCATCAAAATTTCTTGAAAATTTAATCACTTGTTATTTCTACTATAATATATTTGTTCAATAAATATCATTTTGTTATCTGCATTTCTTCCTGGTGTAGCAATTTTAATGGCCAGTAGTGTATATACAGGGTGTCCCAGGATCATTGGAATAAACTTTAATTGGAGGTAGGAGACATCACAAGGATTCAGATTTTCACCGCAACCTATGGTTGGAAACATCTTCGTTCTGTGCCAAGTGACGTTTTCACAAGAGCATTTAAGAAAACAGACCCGCATTACCGCAATCATTTGAGCTGCCATCACTCGCAGAGTACAGAACGTTTTACAAGCACCAAGCCGGTGGATAAGCACATGATTTTCAGATTGGCAGAAGGAAATGCATGAGCAGAAGAGAGATTGTATAGTGAAAAGTACTCCCAGAGAGAATCACGGATCGTCAGGTGTTTGCTAATTTGTATCCCAATTTTTGTGACTATGGATCGTTACAAGCTAATAGGCATAGAGAAGGTGGAACACGCATTCCATCGGGCCACTGTATTCAACATTTTGTTCCATGCATAGAACAATATGAGTTGAATACCATTCGAAGAATCCGAGTACCATGTTGAGAGTTTGAATCACTCGTGGTCCGCCCTCACTATTCCTATTTCCTCGTAATGATCCATATTCACACAAATTGAGATGACAATTAGCAAACATCCGGTGGTCCGGTAAATCTCTCTGTGGGTACCTTTTGCGATACAATCTTTCTGTTGCACGGGTCTTCTGCTCAATGACTGCGGTGATACAGGTTTGTATCCTTAAATGCTCTTATGAACAATGCCACCTAGCACCTGACGAAGACGTTTCCGACCTTGTGAGGACCCCTAAATTAAACTCAGTGGCGCAACAGCCCATGAGGGTCAAGTTCTACTGTACCCATATCGGCATAGATGACCATTGGGTGTTGAGGTGTATGAGCAAAAGTCCCGATCAGGTGGTCAGTCTAAAGCGAAACTCCCAATATTTAGCCCCCAAGCAAGCTTGTACTCATTTATCGACCCACTGAAGGGATGAAAAGCTGAGTTGACCTTGCTCAGCCCAAAAATGTGATGATTCCTACCTCCCCTTAAAATTTGTCCCAATGATCCTGGGGCACCCTGCATATTTTTATTTTTAAATAGGGTTGAGTCTTTAATTTAACTTTATTAACAAACTCGATGTAAGAATGAATGCGAAAAGTTCCGAACATTACCGACCTAGTCCGAGAAATCAGTTTTTAATTGCCGTAGTACCTTCTCCTCATATTGGTTGAGGCGGAAATCATGCTCATTAACGCGATACTCGAGGGATCCGAACGCAGTAGTGATTGAGAAGCTCATTAAATTGGACTCAAAAGGATACAAACAGATATAATCATAATAATTCTCTTATATTAATTTAACGTTAAACCTGATTACGCGATGCGTAGACAAGGGGATAAACCAGTTACAAATAATGGATATCTTTTAAATGGGATGCAACCTCAGAACCCCACCTACGAGAAATCTTCCAATAACTAAATGACTAAATTCCGGATGTTAATTCAGGAACAAGTTATTGCAATTCAGGCAGAACCAGGGCGGCAATATTAGTATGGTCCGCATAATATTTTTCCTCAATCTCAGTTTATGAACTATTTAGTTGTAACTCTCATTTACAACGTTGAATTGTTCTATCTCAAAGTGCTAATTTTGCTAAATAGAAAAAACTGAGTTACAGAGTATAAACCTCGCATATAGCATATTGCTACATAATTTGAATTAAATTTATACCGACCACCAATGAAGAATTTTTTTTAGGAAAATGTTATGAACACTGCATCACATAGTACCATTACAAAGCAAGTAAACCTTATTTGAATTTCTAATTTTTATTTTTTTCTATTTGCAAAAATTAAGGGAGGGACAAAAAAGTCCGTTTAATACGGATTTTATTCTCATGTATAGTCTTTCTCAATCAAGCAAAATTGATGCAAATATTTGTAATGTTTGGTTTTAATAATAAATAAATAATATTATTGCAATAAATTATACATATCCAAACATTATACAAATACTCTTTTAGCCACCCATCTGGTATAATGGTTAGTGATGCCGAATATTTGTGCCGTAGGGTCTGGGTTCGAATCACGGAAAAGGCTTGAATGTTTGTAAATGTGTAGTGCATTTGCGACATGGGGATGCTCTAAATATCCGTCGACCCACAAGTCTTCTGGTGAAGTTGGTGGAAGGGGAAAAGAGGTGGGACGCCTCTGACCATACCCTAGGACAGGGGTGGTGAACCTTTATGGATCAACGTGCCATTTTTTCTAAAGAAATGCTTAATATAGATGTGCCGTCAAATAATTTTGACTTGTGACTATTGGGAAAACAATAAAGCAAAATACTAACAACTCAAAACTCTTTATTTACTACGAAAAAATACATTTTGCACTGTATAATAGTAAATGTTTGAGTTATATACGCGTAATTAAATTTAAGTAACACTAGTGTGATTTCTGTTGTTGCAGATTGTATACACAGATGACAAATAACTTATATTAGGATTGTAAGATGTTACTTTTAGCAGAATGCATGCTGAATAGGAGTCATCTGCCAATCGGTTTCTAAACGAGTCTTTAATGTTATTCGTCTCTGAAAATAATGACTCGTAGGCATAGGTCGATGAAAATATGGTTAAAATAGCATGAGTTTGCTTCTTCAAACAGTTCAATGTATCTGGAATAGAGTTTAAGATTCCCAAAATTTCGTTATTGGCATTTTTACTTATATTGCTTATTAATCTTTCTGTTTCGATCAATTCCACTTTTTCCTTGTTTCAATACGTTTTTGAATCCATATTGAACTAGAATAGAAATCACTAAGTTGCATTTAAAAAATTCTTCAATTTCGAACCAATCAAATTGGGGCAAGTTCAGTTTATCAAATAACGTCTCATCAGGGTACATAATAAACTTGAGCGTTTCTGATAATTCTTTGAACTGAGAAAATCTCGCTGAAGATTCCTTGATTGAAGAATCTAGGGAAATAAAGTCTTCAATAACTATATTTCTGTGTCTGGTTTCACATGTACACCTTAATCTTTGAAATAGTTTTTCAAGTTTGGTGTTCCTTGTAATAATATAGTTTCTAAACTAAAATGCAAACCGTTTGGATCGGTGGCGTGCCCAAAATATTGTGCAGCATGCCATCAATAGCACGCGTGCCAATGATTCACAATCCCTGCCCTAGGATATTCTCTCTCAAAATTGGAATGGCAACGAGCCAAATCGTACTGTCATCTGCATTGGGCTCAAAGCTACGGCTAACTACAGGTGTAAAACTAGCCCCTTGCCACGATGAATCTCGTGAGTCTTGATCCGATACCGTCGATTCATTAGCAAAAACAAAAATACTCTTTTTTTCCTCTCTCTTCAACAAACATAAGGATGCGAATTTGTTTGGTATACTTCGATAACTAGAAATATTTTACACCACTAATTAAAGAGTATATACTCATTTTACTATGGGAAAAGAGGAACAAAATTAACGAGAATTTAAATAAAATAAATATAATATTATAAGCTAAAAAAAAAACTTTTTTTTTTCAGGAATACTATTGATTAGGATATTACGTTTGCCCATGCGTTTAGTTTTATTGCCATCAACATTTTGATATTATAAGAATTTTAACACTTCCTGGTAGAATTTAAGAGAAGGTAATATGCTTATAAAATCGAGTGTTTAAAAAAAAAGTACTGAAGCGTAAATGGAATAAAAAGATTTAGGATTATTTATAATTTTTTTAGCCTGTGGCACACTTAACAAATCAAACTTTTATAGAATACCGTTGTGGGCACTTATGCGTTAACCCTATGCCAGTGATTTCTCGCCAAATATTAACTGTGGCATATAGTTTATATTTGGATATAATGGATTTTATGAATTATTGCTTTCTTTGTTATCATTTTATGGACAGTGGTCTAAATTCCTGACAGTTACATGACAAATCTAATCACGTGTTTTCCACTGAATTAAAAGATGTCATTATATTTGTGTACTTGCTGCTCTACTTGTTAAGTCCACGTATATACCTGTAGTTTTCAATTTCATAATTTTGTAGATATATCCAAGTATCAAGATTTTTCAAAATGTTTTCTAATTTTTCTTTTTTTGGAAAAAAAATAAGGCTATATAGGTAAATTAGCTGAATTTTTAAAAAAAGACAGAATGTTATAATTATAAAAGTTGAGCTCAACGCGTTTTTGTTATTCTATTTTGTGCTACGATGAAATCCAATGATGAACGTACTAAAATAGCTGTGTATTTTTATGATTTACAGTTCCATCCTAAGCGTATTGCTTGCAATCAGCATCTGTGGATCTTGCCTTGAATACAAATTAAATAAAGATTCTTTTACGCAAGAAGAACCAAGTAGGTCACAATATTTTTTTTATTAATATTTTTGTCAGCTTTCTGATTTTTAAATAAAACTGCTTGTGGTGGGTTGGTGACTGTTGGAGTAGTGATCCTTCTGGAAGTTAGGGAGGATCACCCCTTCATTCAATATTTTACGGTTATTAATATTGTTACACCGCTTCTTAGTTAGCCAGCTGTCTGCTACTCTTTTTTATATCCCGGCATCCCAGGTGAAAAGGCACACATTATGGCATCTCCCTTCAAAGCGGATGACAGATAGGCACATTTAAATCAGCTGCTAAGTCCATTTCCTTGTTCTTTTCAACACGTGGCAGTGCTATACATTTGTGGAAAGAATGGTTCGTTATTGTAAGGAAGAAATGCCAGGAATCGTGTTCTTTGCGTCGGTGTGACTTGACAAATTAATGGTCTTCCATATGACTTTCAACGTATAGAGGACAAACGTGTGAAAATTCATGTTCTTTCCAATTAGGAATTGAAGGAGCGTGAGAGATTGTTTAGAGCAGGGGTGGCCCACCCGTGGTCCCCGGAAGATTTATTGTAACTTTACGAAATGCAATTATTTTTGACAAATTTTTTTGTTTTAGAATAGTGTTTTATCACAAATATATCCCATAACTGTTTCTATTTTATTACGTTGCTTCTGTTTTTATGCATACTTAGAAGTTAGCAGTATTGCATTTGTAACATCGTGACCCCGTTAACTTACTTCGTAACACGGTAGCGTCAGGGATCACACAGCTAATTGCCAAAAAAAGACATTTTATTCTAGAGTAAATAATAAAACGGTAGACTCAATATTAATATGTCACAGTTCACATTTTTTAGCAATAGAAAAATTCTAGTTCAATTTCAGTCCATGTATTCCAGCCGTTGCGTCGGCGACTCCCGCAATTTGTCTTTCACCAATAGACAAAGTTCATCTCTCTAGGTCCTTGAAGCGCGGCCGCCCCGCAAACTCAACCGATCGTCTTTGAAGAGCACAAAACTTCAGAGCGAAGTTATTTCGTAAATGGAAAGAGATCGAAAGTCCCGTCAACTTCCGAGCCTATTTCTTAAACTCACTGGGGGGGGGCACTTTCACACCCCCAATCACCTTTCATTTGAGTGTGTAACAGACTTGCACCCACCTCTCCTTTTTTTAGTCTTACTCCATTGGTGCTTGGGAACAATGGGAGGGCTTATCTGATCCTCTCTCCGAAATGGCATCGTGTTCACCATCTGGAGGCAAAAACTTGTCTTGTCACATTTACACTGAGGGTGTGTCTTTGTCTCGACCGGTCAGCATTACTCTCCATTTAACTTGTTTGCGACCCAGATGTGTGAGGGGAACCCAACACAAAGGATATTGTTCCAAGAAGCTTGCTTCTTATAGAGCGTTGTGATTAACGATCGTCTGTATGTCGGCGAAAGAAAAGGTTTGGCAACATCAAAACCATTTTCCGAATCATTTCACATATGTCCTAGACATAAGGAAATAATAGTCTGTCCTTTTTTGGAGATACAATATCCTATCCTGGAAAACTTTATCCCCCTTACGTCAATCGTGATCAGTATTGTTGAATGGAGTTCTGCTAATGAGCAGACATCACACATTGCAGCGCTCCCACAGCATCACATTTGATTCTTGTAACTTTATAGCTCTGCTTATTGCTAGAGCTAGGCATATTTGATCATTGCCTTATTATTATTAAACTATCTATGTTTGTATACAAGGAAAATAGTGAACAATAATATATTCCGTTAAAAATTTTCACTCCGATAAACGTTTGTAATGGGACCAAATCTAATAAAAAGATATAAATTTTTATATGCGGTCACGAGTTTATAACGTTTTTTCGAAGTGGCCTCCAAGGTCATTTGGGTTGGCTACCCCCCACATAGTTTAGAGAGATGGATTGAAAAGTGAAGAGAGAGAGACCAATAACGGATCTACGAGAAAGATGCGAAAAGAAAAAGAAAACAAAATTCTACTCGACTACTCTGGCGGATCTTGTACGCAACGAGATCCAGCGGAAACAGCCTAACCGACGACGATAATACAACGTATTTGATAGCTGTATCTGTAGCTTACTTGTACAGGGTGTTGACGTATTTGACCGATATATTCAGAGAAGTGATAGCAAGCAGCATGGGGATGACAAATTACCATAGAACACGGGGTCGTAAAACCACGTTTAATCGGAGTTGTTGTTGTTTCCAATCCCCTTGGAGCAGGAAAGCCTACACCAAGTCTATTTGACCTTTCCGCGTAATAGTGTCACACACCAGGTCTTGCTGTTCATACAACTGTCGCAGGGAAATGCCCCAGCAGTCCAGAAGATGAGCAGAAAAAGTAGGGACAGGTAAAGAAAGACTTTACCCCCTGCACAAAAGTCATATTACGCAGGTGACCGCTTCTAAAGCGTGTCAAGGCCGTCTGATGTGCTCTGGAACTCCTGCACTGTATAGATAGGCCAGGACTCTTAGCTGCGTACCAGTGGTGAGCAGGAGGGTTTCGCCAAGTCAAATTCATTTTATTTCTTTGGAAGGAAGGGATTTCCGAATGGGTTAAAACAGTGGAACTGGAGTTAGAGATATCACAACCCCTACCAGCCAGAAATAAAGGTTGGTCCATGGCGAAGGGTAATATGCAGCTTCCCTTTATGTGATGAGCCACTTGGGCGGAAGACTGACTAAACCTCATGCCTGTTGGTCCACGGAAGGTATTTTATTTCCCTTCTACCACCTATTGGAAAACCAATAGAGGCATTCCCCGATCCGCTACCTGGGGACACGCCTTGTAGGGGTTACAGGCTCCCCCTAGGGTTAATCGCAGTAATTCGCAATAACAGTTATGAAGGGTATGATATCGATTAGAGTGAAAAGGGTCAATAAATGGTGAGAACTGCATTTATTAGACTTGAAGCATGTCAACAATACGTACATTACAGCTTAAAGTCAGAAATACAAAGACAAGTAGTGCTTGTCTCAGGAAATGTTCGAAGTTGCGTCCGCGCAGATTCTAGCACTACCAACAACGGGCAAAGAATTTTTGAACGCGTTCAAATTAATCCGGTGAGCTGGTGAAATAATCTGAAGCGATGACGACCCGTGTCCGTCATTGTGGCCATTGGCATCTCATACACAAGTGATTTCAGGTGGCTTCAAAAGAAGAAAGTTAAGGGATTGAGGTCGGGGGAGCTTGGAAGCCAAGCAACAGGCCCGCCACGTCTAATCCATCGCCCGGGATATGTAGCCCAGAGGTGGTTACGCACCGAAATCGAAAAATGTGTTGTTGCATCATTATGTATGAAACACATGTAAGCATGGCCGGTATTCCCTGGATCAACTCTGAAAGAAATGGGAAATTTGCATACTTGCAGGTTTCTTCAACCCTACCGCGGAACTCTAAAATCCAGCCTCATCTGGATCGTTGTCCACCCGTCGGCTACTATTATCACGATTTTCACCGATTAAACGCGGTTTTGCAACCCCATGTTCTTTGGTGATTTGTCGTTCCCATGCTGCCTACTATCACCCCTCTGAAATTGTCGGTTGAACTCGGCAACACCCTGTAGATACGGATAATTATATGTGTCAACTTCCGATAAAAAATCGTAAATAACAAGTAATATAAAAAAAAAATTAAAGTAAATTCCTACTTAGATCAACAACGAAAAATTTTATTTTAGCTACTTTTTTTTAAATAGTTACAATTAATATAAATATGTATATACACAGGACAGAATCACAACATTAAGTGGTAAGTTTTACTAATTATCATTAAAGTATCGTATTGTCATCCAAAATAATCGTGTATATAAAAATTTCAGTTCAACTGAATGCTTTAAAACGTGAGAAAAAAAAAACATTTTCAAGTTTTGACACAAGTTGCCAAAAGGGTCGCTAAGTCGCCAAAAATGATGCCAATGAGGTAGCTTCGAGTAATTAGTTTTAATCCATTCATTTTTATTAATTATAATTAAATTACTGTATTGTCATCCAAAATAATCATGCATATAAAATTTCAGCTCATTTGAGCGATTTAAAATGTATTTTATTAACGAGTCAAAATTCCACCAAGATAAATAAATAAATATAGAGAGTGCGAGCTAATAGTAGGAATTGAAACAAGTAATATAAAAAAAATAGTTTTTAAGTCAATTCCTACTTAGATCAACAACGAAAAATTTTATTTTAGCTACTTTTTATTAAATAGTTACAATTAATATAAATATGTATATAAATAGGACAGAATCACAACATTAAGTGGTCATTAGTTTTTTTAATTATCATTAAAGTATCGTATTGTCCTTTTCATTTCAGTCCAACTGAATGGTTTAACACGTGAGAAAAAAACCTTTTCAAGCGTTGACACAAGTCGCCAAAAGGGTCGCTAAGTCGCCAACGTGGCTGTATTTGTAATTCTTTAAATAATTCGTTTTAATCCATTAATTTTTATTAATTATAATTAAATTATTGTATTGTCATCCAAAATGATCCTGTATATAAAATTTCAGCTCAATTCAGAGCTTTAAAATGTATTTTATTAACGATTGAAAATTCCACCAAGATAAATAAATAAATATACAAATATATAAATAAATAAATATAGAGACAGTGCGAGCTAATAGTAGAAATTGAAAAAGTAATTTTACTAAAGCTGTGTTGTCCATCTCGCTACCTAGAAATATGATTAAAACAGAGGTCACTACATTACAACACTATTCCCTGATGTTGACTTAGCTTTTGATTGAAATCATAAAAAAAACTTTTATTAATCACTGCATGATATTATTTCAAAACTTTATTCGCATTGCTGTTGTTGGGTTAAAATAGGTGTTTGTTTTTCTATTGAATGTAATACGCAGC
This sequence comes from Trichonephila inaurata madagascariensis, assembly GCA_019973955.1. Taxonomy (NCBI): domain Eukaryota; kingdom Metazoa; phylum Arthropoda; class Arachnida; order Araneae; family Nephilidae; genus Trichonephila; species Trichonephila inaurata. The sequence goes on along the minus strand of BMAV01021392.1, from coordinate 106,984 downwards.
ATTTTTTTTCAAACATTTTTTTTAACAATGGAAATTAATACCGTCAACTTCCATAAATATTTTCAGTTGGAAGAAATGCTGTCTTGTTTCACTAACCATATCATAAATAATAAGTTGTGCATGTATAGGTTATATGATAATAGGTTAAGAAACATGGATGACGTTATATTTGGCATCACGAAAATTCTTTGGAAAATGCATAAGTGTAAGCTATTGTTCTAACTTTCTCAATAAATATTTAACCATGCGATCTCTTTTCTCAAATTTCTGAAGAAACTATATCCGATAATATGATAAAAATGTGCTTGATAAATTTAAAAAATTTATCTAAAACTATTGTTTTTTTAATGAGAAATTTCGCTCGGAAAAATATATGTATTTAATGTACATTTTATAGAGAACGAAAATTCTAAAATAGGAATCTTCAATGCGTATTATTAAAATAATTCCATACACACAAAAAAAAGGATAACATTATTTTGAATAGCCACACACATCTCTCAATTGTGCATAAACAGAAATATAAATGGAGTTGGATTCATGTAATTTGTTTTAGAATAAAATCAATACAACAAACTCAAATGAGAGACGAAGTTGTAGTATTTTTTGCAATCGTTAGGTTTTATTAATTATTTTTTAAAAGGAAGAATGGGCTAAATTCAAGATAGTCACATGACTCGTAAATGTAATTACATATGTTTTTCATTGAATTAAAAACTAACATCATATTTTTACTCTTTGTTCTACTTACAAACTTGAAATAAATTTAAAATTTGATAATTGGGGTTAAAGAGATGTTCAAATATTAAAATTCTTTAAAAAGTTTTTCAAACTTAAAAAAAAAAATAATTCTTATAACTCTTTTTTTACTTTATGTGCGTTACTATTGCTGACAAATATGAACTTTTTAAAAGAAAATTTCTGTAAAAATCAAAAACTGGCCACAGCGAAGCAGTGGAGTGAGTGAGTGAATATTAACGTCGCACTATTCAGCTACACGAGGGCTTTTGGCGACGGACCACGTAATTTTGAACCATGGTCAAGTGACGTGGACGACACCTGAGCTGGCACCCCCCTCTCCTAACTACCACACCACACCAACGGGAGGACGTTTCAGCTCTCGACAGATTTAACGTTGTTAGTGATAGTGTTTTTAAGAGATGTAGTTTGTCCATGGTACCGAAATATTTCTCATCCGGGATTTTCTTAAAAAATGTACTTAAAGAATATAAGTCTAGCAACAGACAAATCCATATAGATAATGATTTAGTTAAAAATGAAAGAGAAATTTTTTATTTAAAATTGAATAAATACAGGATGTCCGGGCTTAAAGTATTTAAAAGTTGTTTATTATTACGGAACTACCCATCAGAATGTAAATACTATTCATTCGGGGATTGGAAACCCCTCCGATATTTTTTGGGTTTAGTCCGATCGGCCGCACGTGCTCGCATTATTCGGCAATTGTAGACAATAAACTTATTACACTGACTTCATTAGTAAAGGTGTGGACGCCACAGCAAAAGATGCAGTGCCTACTTTGGTTAACGGAGTTTAAATCAGTCACGCGTGTACAGCGACGTGTTCGAACAGAATGGAATGTCGATCCTCTGACTTCAAAATCTATCCACCAATGGAAAAGAATTTTAAAGGAGACGGGAACTTAGGCATCTCAAACTGGCAAGCACCTTAAATTTTCGTGATAGAAGACACTGTTGATCGTGTGCGTGATTCATGTTGAAGTCCTGATAAGTCTATTAGGCAAGCCAGTAACGACTAGTTTATCGTCTGGCTAAATAATGCGCGCACGTGCGGCCGATCGGATTAGATCTAAAAACTCTCGGGGGCGGGGGGTTCCAATCCACGAATGAACAGTTTATTACATTCTAATGGGTAGTTCCGTAATAATAAGCCATAACTTTTGGATACTTTAAACCCAGTTACCCTGTATATATATAATTAATGTTATAAAGTACACAGTCTTTTTTCTTTTTGATCTCTATTTTATTTTATTTATTTATTTATTTTCATGTTTTGAAAAATTTGTTATAAAAATAATAAAAAATTTGTTATCGAAAGGCAAGACGAAGAAGATATTCCTGTGTTTTTCTTTGATTTCCAACTACAAGCATCTCATAGCTTCGTCAGAAAAGTCCGATAAATTGAAGGTGCTTCAAGGAATAAAAGCCCTGACCATTGCCTGGGTCATGTTTGGACATAACTATGCTTGGACTAACTTTCCTCTAGCACGCAAGTAATTTTAATTATATCACTAATGTTTATTACGATACTTGGTTCAAGTGTACTTGTTTGATTTCATGTAATAATTTGAATATTTTAGCACAAGGTTATACAAGAGATTTTGGTACTTACGTATTATCGCAACTTATTGGCGACATTATATGAAACGAAGCACCTGGTTGCCAATTCAGCGCTTACAATACATAGGAAATCGGGACTTCCAACATGGTGAGTTATTAAGAAGTCTCAGGGGTGTTAACTTTGTCTAGAGGGGTGAAAATATAAGCAATTTTCAAACAGGTATAATTCTTTTAAATTTAAATTAAATAATTTGAATCTTTTACACATTATTTACAAAGGATTATTTGTTTCAAAAAAGTATAAAATGTTTGAAATATAATCATAATTTAAAAACTATAAGCATATGAAAAAATGTAATAAATATTAATTAATTTTTACGTTGCGCACGTTATTTTCTAAAATAATAGCCTTTGATGTGTATAAAACTTTATAGAATTATAAAATATATCATACTCTTTAAGTCTTACATCATTTAAGAATAATATATCTTTTGTATTTCAAAATATTTGAAAAATATTGAAATTTTTTTTTTAAAAATTTGAAAATTAAATTTTTTTACCTTTTAAAAAACATAATTTATTATTCTACTAATATAAAATTACTACAATGTTATAAGGATACATTTAACTTTATAAATCAACTTATAGCTAGTATATATATATATATATATAATTAAAGCTACTATTTTAGAAAATAGCATGAGCAACTTAAAATTTAATTAATATTTCTTATAGAAATGTTTCTTATTTTCATATGCTTATAGTTTTTAAAATTATGATTATATTTTAAACATTTTATACTTTCCTGTAGCCCCATTTCTTTATAAATAATGTGTAAAAGAGATTCGAATTATTTAATTTTAATTTCAAAGAGTTATATATATTCGAATATTGTTTATATTTTCTGCCCTTTATAGAAAGTTAAATCAATAGAGTCGGCAATTGTTGCGATAATACATAAGTACCGATCCTTCTACCGCCCATTTCGAATTCGACATTGGAATTTTAATTCTATAAATATTTTTCTTTTAATATCAAATCTACATTAGCATATCGATTTGAACGTAAAAAAGTGGATTCAAAGCAGCAAAATACTGTGAAATTTCCTTTAAAACTTCATTTTCCTTTGTTTAAAAGCCTTTCGAAATATCTCTAGAAAATTCTCTTAGAATAAACATGACATTTTCAGAAACTAAGGAAAAATTTCCATGAAAATCTTAGAGGAGAAATCCTACCTTTTTAATGTAGAATAATCCTGTAGAACTCTACCTTGTCAGAAAGATCAGCAACAAAATTTCCAGTGGTAACTTTGTTTAAAATTCCATATTCTAATCATATTTACAGGTTACACACACACACAAATCAGCAGACGATCTGAGTTGAGCTGCCGCAGAGAAGTTTCAACCAGGGAATAGTTTATTTTCAGCTGGCTCAAGTTCGTGGTGGTTGAGTGCGCTTTTACCAGCGTCATCTCAACGTAATATTAATTGCATCACATTTTTAATTTTCAACCAGACAAACTATTTTACTTGTGATAAAATATATTTTTCGCTTAAGCTAATAAGAATACAAATAATCTCTTGGGATAAGAATTAATAATAAAATCAGATAAAGAACGATTTTTTTTGAAAAATTTTAACTTGAACTGGGAACAAATATTTTTGAAGTGTATTTATTTTACCTTATTTATTTTTTGTGTTTAAAAGTAACTGTAGGTATGACAAAGTTATAAATAAGTTTATTTAACCTGTTTTCAGAACAAATACATTATTGTGTTTTTCATACAGTTTTATTTATTAAAAAATGAAAATGAAAAAAATTACCGTATTTACTCGAATCTAAGCC
>BMAV01021392.1:91886-102718 GCA_019973955.1 Trichonephila inaurata madagascariensis | reverse complement strand
TTTTTTTTTTTTTTTTGAAAAAATGGAGATATGGGGATTTTTTATTGTGATTTTTAGATTTATTTAGTATATTTTAAGGAAAAAATCCTAAAATTGAAAACAGAAAAAAAATTATTATTATTAAAATGGGAAAAAAACTGGTGAAAATGTACAAAAAATTACATAAACGGGGTCCGCTCCGTACAAAAATTTTATGAACTAATTCTCAATTTTTCAATTTTGATGTGTTACTTTGTTATTCATGCTTGAAATGACCTTCAGGATAAGAGATATTTTAATTTTTACCAAAACTAGAGCACTTTATCTTAGTGATTATATGAAATTGCTTAAAAAAAAAAGTGATTGTATTCACATTAAGAACTGTAAATTTTGGAATAAAACAGTGATTGATAAATCTGAAGATCAAAACACTTCCACTGTTCCACAAAACACAGAATATACACAAAAAATTTCATTAAATTAATTTCAAAATTTTTTGAGCAATCGCCGACCCCGTTTGAGATTTTCGAAAAAAACACTTTTCGAGTAAAACGCATTTTAAAGTTTGACATTTTGTGTAAAGTAATGGCATCTGCTTTTACTAAAACACCTGTAGTTTTTGTTCTAAAGAATGGAAAATAAAAACCTTGGTACTTTTATTAAGATAATAAGATGACCTATAAAATAAAATCAAAAGAAAACTTTGTCAATTTTTGAAAAAAATCGTGATTTCAGGGTAGTCGGATACCTTAATTGAACAGTATTAAAATCTTTCAAATACATACTTGAACCTATGATTAAATGTCAGTATCATATGCTTGGAAAATGATTCGCCATTCCCAGTGTCAGAACTGGCATCGGAATTGGTGCCGGCGTTGCCATTTTCCCATACGGTGTCGTTTTCCGTGCCATCTAAAGCATTTGTAATGCAACATTTTTTTTTCAGGAATGTTTTACAGAAGAAAGCAAAATAATTATTAAAGACTGTTGAATTTTGTTTACGCCATCGAGGTATATTTGTTTCATTTGTATCAAATTTTCAGTGGCCACTGCTATGATTCCGTTTTTTTCTGCATACAGAATTGCCTCCCTTTTCATACTTGCGTCATAGTGAACTCATCTTGATGCTATTTTCAATAAATTACTCAAATACGAGCAGTCAGTGATGCTTAGGATAGACGGAATACTGGAAATAAATTCCGGAATGGGATAGGTCGTTGATGCAAGTGGTCAAAATGGACAGCTACATTTTTCCTTTCGAAAGAAGTAAAAACTCAATTTCTCCAATCCAAGAAATGTTTTGCCTTCGATTCTAAGCCACACCCGATTTTCAATAGCACTCACACTGGAAAAACAGGGCGGATTAGATTAAAGTAAATGCAGTGTTTCTTAACACTTCTATTAATATTTGGTACCTAATATTATAACTGATGTTACATGCCAATAAGTAGATTTTAATCTTTCACGTTATTGCAGGAAGACCCAAACTATTGACTGATGCATATCAGAAATTAGAATTTGGATTGATTCTCAACTCCTGGCTATCTGTGGAACCATTTTTTCTCATGAAGTAAAGTTATTTTCATTCTTTAGTAGTTAGCAAAAAAAAAAAAAAAAATTATTCTGCTAAAATAAAATTGACGAATTTTGGTTGGATAACGATTTTATTCTAGCAAACCTTTTTTTAGGTTAATTGCCAAATTAAATTTCTGTGGTAGTCCTTGAGATAGTTCAACTATTCATTTACAAATTTCCAAAAATTATCGAAATTATCATCCCTTGACAGTGGAAACAAATACGCAATGTGACGTTTGAGATAAATAATGGTAGCGTGATATTTACTAATTTAAATATTTAGTTTATTTACGTCACATCTATTAATTACAATATATACATTGAAGTTATTAAAAATATTGTTTAGATCGTTAAAGTTCCAAATTGATGTTGGTGAGGGTGGAGTTGAGTTGAGTTGAGTTGAGTTTGGTGTTTTATGGCGCAAGAGCCAGTTTTGGCTATACTGCGCCATTCATAGGTCTGTGGTCTGACGGGAAAAGAAGAAATTGGATGACAAGATAGAGGGTCGAAAATAGAGAAGGATCACTGGGGTACCCCGGGGTCGTTACACCCGTGTTTACCAAAGATAGTAAACCCCTTGCGAAAAGGAAAAGATCACTAGGGTACCTCGGGATTGTGACACCCGTACCCACCTAAAGAAGATGAGCCCCCTGAGGGGTTGGTGAGGGAGGAGATCACATCCATTTTCTGCGAAAGTTTCAACCCTTTTTCTCTCTATGCCCCCTCTAGTGTCTCCGGGATGGTAGCGGTAGGCCTCTTTATCCTCGAGTTACATCCGGTTCGTGGGCGGAGTAGGAGGTTTCTCACGGTGTCAAAGGTTTCTGGGGCGATTCCTAAAGACAAGACCACGCAATATTTTAAGGCTGCAGGTGTTCACACAGACGTAGTCACCCTATCCACAAAAAGAAGCCAATTTACAGCTGTGTTGAGAAACGTTACAACAAGAAAAGGATTTGGTGGTTCAAACCTCTCCCTTAAATCAACAGATTTTTAATTTTTTGCATAAAAATTATGCCTCGGAGCTTTCGGCTACGCTTTTCAAAAATATAACCCTTCCTATGAGTGTAGTACACAAGGATGGGGTTAAGGGGCTCCATCCCCCCTTTGATAGACCAACATATTTTTAATTATTATTATAGAGATCCCCCCCCCCTATCTTTCATCTATATGTTATTTAGAACGTACCCCATCAATCCCTTTAAAAGAGAAGTCTGTGTACACCATTGATTTGTGTCCGATGTTTCATTTGAACGAATTACTTATATATAAATACACAATAACGCGGTAATATACCAAAAAGTAAAATATACAAATAATAATATAATATACAAACAGTAATAATATAATATATGTGGTAATATACAAAAGCTATCCAGATTTATTCTTTATTTTTCTCCTTCAAACTGCCAATTTCAATGGACGGCTGGTCGGCGTAGTTGGTTAGGCGCTGGTCTTATACGCTTAAGATAGCAGGTTCAACCCCGGCCTAAGTCGGTGGATTTTCATGATGCGAGAAATAGACAGCGTCAAGGCCCTATGATTATGCGGCATGTTAAAGATCCTTTGAGTGCCTGTTTGGCTCAGCTGCTCTCGAGAAAAATTAAATTCCAAGTTCACTTTCGCATTGTCAGGTGCCTCCTTCTGGAGAGGAATCTGGGCGTCAAAATTGCTTTGTGGCAATTAATATCCACATATGGTGACACACTAAAAAGTGATACCATCTCCGGGGAATGTACTAGGTCTGCAATGGTAATTATCGATCTTCAGCCCTTCAAAGGAAAAGAAGTGCCATATTTTAAAATTTTGTGTACTTTTTTCGGTGTTCCCTAAAAAGCATTTTTTTTTTCTTTTATTCCAAAAATTCTTGGAGTATTTTTAATCAATCTTCTTCTGTTTATTAATTGGCTTATGGTTTTATTTATTTATTTTTTTTTTTTGTAATACAATGCATAAAAAAAGATAAATTGTTGTCCAAATGTTTTGTTATTAAAAAATCATCTTTAGAATATATGAGTATATTGTATTATTTCAAAAATTGTCATATGCAATTTTGCTTTAATGTAATATTTTATTTTGGATTCTAGTGGTTTGTTTGCAAGTTACGCTGCTCTGAAAATTTTACCAGTTTTAAAAAGAAAATCATTCGTTCCTCTGTACGCCATCAGAAGATATTTCAGGTGAGTCTAGTTTGGTAACATGAAATTCTAATTACGAATTAACACTAAAATAAAAATATACGTTTAAATAAAAATAGTTTTTTGTATTTTATTAGAATTAAGTAGTGTAGTAAACATTCCTCAATAGATGGCAGCACGAGAATAATGTTTTTAAGTACTACGTTAAGCGGTTCTTAGAAAAAAAAACATTTTGAGAAAAGAGCATCCGAAGAAACAAATTAAATTTTGTGAAGTTCAATATTATCAAACAAAACGTTTTTCTAAAAAGAAAAAAAAATACATCATAACATTTAGATGGGGGAAAAAAATCCGCAATTTCCTGGAGTTTTCAGAAAAATTATAGTCGCCAATTATTATTCATAATTTACCATTATACCACCATAATAACCATTATTATTCATAAATTTTACGTCTTAGGTATAAATATACATATGGAATTACACATCATCAATTTAAAATATTTTTCAATCAGTAAAAATTACATTATTTTTCTCAGGGTTTGTATATTTTTACGAAACATTCTCAGATGTTGTTGTTGGCGTGTTCTTCTCGAAGGGAAGGAGTAAAATTTGCCAGAACCTGAGACAGATTGGACTTCTACACGATAGATTGCGACACCAACTATCTCCACCTCCACAATTTAGGCATGGAACTGGAGGGGAGGGAAATATTCTCCAGCCCCCTGCACCCGTGGTTTCTGCTGCGACCACCCACAAGACTCAGACTTATTCTCAGATAAAAACTATAAATAATACTGAGTTCTTAAGACGCCCGTTTTCAGCCATTTTGAATTTGTGAACATAATCTTGATCCTATAAGGCAGTGGTCCTCAAACCCCGGTCTCCAGACTGCTGCCGGGCAGTGGAATAAATAGTACCGGTCCACACAAGGAACATCAAATTATTTCCATTTTATTTCTTGTAGTGTATTTTTTTCTCTGGTTTCTGCGACTTTTTATGGAAAACACTTTATATTCATTTTTTTGGTGTAATTGTATTTTATTCCAAAGGCATGTTTAAATACAATTAAATTAAAATTATTACGTCAAAACAATCTAAAATATAAACCAGGGGTGGCAACCTTTTAGCTGTAGCGTGCCAAACCAATCTACCAACATAATTCAGCGTACCACACGGTATGACATATTTAAAACAATACGATTCCCACGATAATGAATGCAGAGTTAGATAATAGAGGCCCAAACTTTCTCTTAAAAAGCACATGTATACAAAATACATTTTATTTAAAAGTATAAGCATATAAAATAAGTCTTTTTCTTTTTCTTTTTGAATTTTAAAAAATCTTTTTGAAGAAATTTTTTTAATAATTTTTAAACATCTTTACCCAGTTACGAAATTTAAAAACTTTTATCTAAGTTTAACAAATAGAACAACAAGTACAATAAGTTTAATGTCTGTTTTGTATTCAATGGAGAATACGTGTGTTGTTTTTATCACGTGACTGTCAGGAATTGAGCCCATTTCATCAAGTTTAAAAGACGTCACTAAATGTCGCGAGATACAGCCAATAGTGGAAACCGTTCCCGCGCACGTTCGAACACAGTAATAATAATAATGACAGCATTTGGCGAAGTCTTTTCACTTGGCGAAGTTTGTCGATGTTATAATGCGTAAGTATTATAATAATTTAGTAGATATAAAATCAAGCTTTGCTTAAACGTATAAATATTATGTTAAAAAAGTCACTTTTGAAATAGAAATTCAGTGCCTATATTTGTTCTTTCCACAGAATTCTAGTGTTGTTGCTGCTCACCATAGGCCTGGGATTCTTTATGCCCGTTGTGAGTTCCGGCCCTTTCTGGTACGATGTCGTGGATCAAGAGCTGGAAAATTGTCGCCAAAACTGGTGGATTTCTATCCTCTTTCTGAGTAACTGGATTAGTATGAAGAAAATAGTAAATATGTTCAATATAAACTAAAAAAAAAACTCGTTTATATTAAGAACTAGCTGGTATACCCGTTCTTCGCACGGGTGATTTGAAAAATTAAACAATACAGACTGAAGGATAAAGGAGTTTTTAATGAGTTAATTTTACGGGAATTGTAAATTAAACAAAACAAAAAAAAGCTTTTTGCATATCTCAGCTAAATAAAAAACCATGTTTGCTTAATTTTAAGCCTGTAGATATAACAGCTGATAAAAAAAGATTTTTTTTTAAATTTATAACGCCCGTAACTCTGTTGTGGGTCGATTTTTGAAAACACCTTCCTTCTGCTCATCAAAAATAACACATTGTTACAAATTTTGTGTAATAAACTCTTAAAATAGTGTAAATAATTTGTATCTGGATGTGTAATACGTTAATATTAAATCTCTATACAATATTGAATTTATTGAACAATCTCTCTGTATACAATATTCAATTTATTGAAAAATCTCTCTATATACAATATATTCAATTTAATGAACAATCTCTCAATGTACAATATATTCAATTTAATGAACAAAATCTCTCTATATACAATATTAAATTTACTGAACTATCTCTCTATATACAATAGTCAGTTCAAAACAGGTCTAAGAAACAGTAGGGTGAAACGAATCTGCAAGCGGGGGGGGGGCAGAAACGCGGGACCTTTGACACTGTCGATGGGGTGAGGACTGGGTTGGATGAAATGAAGCCGCAAGTAAGGGGTGAGAAGGATGCATGACTTTTGACACTGTCGATTGAAATAAACGATCCCTATTTGAAACGGATATTGTTCACAGTTTCATTGGTTTTAATTTTATTTTTGCAGAACCCTAATTTTTTTTCTATAATAAAAATAACCTAAGTTATTCCTTATAACATTAACTATCTGCCAGTAAAAGTTTCGTCAAAATTGGTCGAGCCGTTTCAGAGATTCGCTGGAACAAACAGACAGACAAAAATTTTAAAAATTGATTTTTTCGTTTAAGTACAATATATACTTTTAAATGCATTTAGTAAAAAGCTGTTAATTTGAACTTACAAACAGACACCTCATTTTTATTTATATGTATAGATGTATAGATATCAAGAGAAAGCCTATACATGCATGTTTGTACGCTCTATAAATTTCTCGTACATCATTTTTACACCATAAATTACAAAGTGACCGAGGTAGCCGGCGTGTTTCTGTCCAATTGTAGATTTGAGCCAGCTGTCATTAAAGACCAGCCTCTCAGAGGGGCAAGTTTAATCTGTCGATGTTCAAAGTTGACTATGTATGGAAATTTGGAGAGTATGGTGCCGACTCAGGTAACATTCTTGACCGTGGTTCAGAATTGCGCGGATCGTCGCTAGTAACCTGCGTATTGCTTTGAAGTATAATATTAGTAAATCAGTCATAAATAAATAAATAAGGAAATTCGTGTTTAATTTTTTCTTAGAATATATCAATAGGAATTAGACCCCGCTTAACGCTGTTTCGTTTAGCGCTCTTTTATTTCAACCCGGGGATTCCCCGAAATAGCTCGTAGCGCTTCGGGAATTCCCCGAAATTGTAGGTTTCAAAATATGTACATAACATATCCGAAACAGTGTAGTTGTGTTTCTTGTTTGGTGCGGTGCTGTACGGACGCATTTTTATCATTTGAAACATTTGTTGACATTATTGTAAGTATAAATTTATATAATACTATAACGATTAATGCAGTGACAAATATTATGATTTTTAGTTTTTATCATGGGTGATAATGAAAAACAAGAAAAGAAAGCAACCAGAAAAAGCATTTCACCGGAAACTAAAATGCAAGTGATTAGAAGTTTAGATTCTGGTGTAAGCCAATCTCAAATTAGTGTTGCATTGAATTTGGCAACTTCAACAAGATGCCTTCTTGACAAAAAGGCAGAAAATTGGAAACACAGAATAGATTGAAAGATCTGACTGACTTAGAATTTTATTTGTTTTTATGTGTATATATTCGTTTATATTGTTTTTATTTTTGTAAGAAATAAATGTTTGGTTTTATTTTTATTAAAAAAAACATAATTATTAAATTTAATATCTAACCAATTTTCTATCCATCTTCCCCTAACCCCATTATTTACATGTTAAGATAGCCTCGTTTAGCGCTGTTTCGCATTACGCTCTACTTTGATGGAACGTATCCCCGCGTTAAGCGGGGTCTTGCTGTATTAATAAGAGGAAGCGGATCTAACTGACATTCAAAAATGGATAAATCCTTCTTTGACTGGAATATATCCATTTAAAATAGTGAGTAATACTACACATCAGATGTAAGTATTACTGTACAAGAAAAGTTACATCCGATTAAAATTAAGTGTAATGGATCAAACAAACGTATGATATTGAAACTAAATCTTGGTAACATCAAGTACCGTTGTGAGTGCATTTACCGCATATTTCTGAATACAAACCAATCCGTGCATAAGCCGAAAGTGCGTATTTTCTTCAAAAATTTTACCTAAAATTCTAAACATGTATAAGCCAAACTGGGAGGGGGTGATTCGTTAATTTTCAAACATGACGCCCAAATGGTTAAAATGTTGCTAAACAGGTAAATTGGATAGAACACTTTCGAATCAACGTGCAATAAAGCATAACACCAGGCACCAACGATGATATTTTTAATTCTAACTCCCTATCTGGTCTAGAACATTTCCTTCAATTCTTTTGTTATCTTTATCAGTGTTTATGTTATTTTATGCGTCATTTTTTGTTTGATTGGATTTTGCACCTGAAGAGAATTTGAATACGGCCATTTTCAAACTAAGAGTAACCTTTAACTGAAAATTCTACTTAGCAGCGTAGCTGCTCGACATTTCCTTGTACATGAAAAGCGAATTTGAAAGTGGCGAAAAAAAAGCCATGAATCAAGGAAAATTCTGAATTCAAAAAAGACCGCAGCATGTTTCATGCCCTGGAGTTAAAACTCGCCGTATGATGATCATATGCAATCAGACATCCCAATGAGTGAATTTGAATTTTATGAACTATTCGAAATATTGAATTCAGATACTAACTTAGAATGACTAATGAAACTTTTTTTAAAAAAATAATCATCGGATTAAAAAAAAAACCCAACAAGTTCAACGATTAAAATAGTTTGCGCATAGCTAACGGTAAACGTATTTAAAAAAAAAAATTCGGCCACAGGCAAGAGAGTCGAGAAAGATTAACAATTAACGTTAATCTTTCTCAACAATCTTACTTTAGCACAATTTACGCTTTCCTAACATTAAACAATTAATTGCTTAAATGCTCCAAAAACGTTAAATGTGCCGAAGTTTTATGAATAAATGATTCCCTGTGTACCGTGTTCCATGTACTAGGTAATATGGTTCAATGCGTAGTTTCAGTGAAAAGTCCCAAAAAATTCAAATACAAATTATAATAATATTTTGTAATGTATTTGATAAACTGGAATGTTTTGCTTTTGATTGCTTTGATTTATATTAAATACAGCTAGCTTAAAAATAACTGAAAAGGTTCAATTCTTTTAAAAATACTTATTTTTCTTCTTATTATTTTTAGTGTATCAGTACTGCATCCTGGTTTATTTCTACTGATATACAACTTCATGTGATTTCAATCATACCAATATTCATTTTGTACAAGTAAGTACAGTAATATTTCTTGTCTTTTTATCGTTTGATTACAATTGCTTTTGATTAAAGAATTTTGAAATCTTATTAAATTTGTGTTATTATACAGATTTAAAAATTAAGAAGACTTCAGGTATCTTCTTAAGCCAGAAACAGCCTCTGGACAGGGGTAATCAATTTTGTTCAGTGATCATGTTACCAGGCTTCGGATTCACAGGTCGTGGACTCTATCCTCCTCAAGAAAAAAACATCATAAACCAATTTTTCTACAAATTATTAAAGTTACGCTACAGTTATTAAGAAAATGAATCGTGCTGCAACTGGCTGTCTCTCGAGGTTTTTCTCTTCAAACCAGCGTTTCTCAAACGGTGGGGCGCGCCCCCCTTAGGGGGCGTGATAACTCTACGAGGGGGGCTCGAGTATATTGAAAAGTGGAAAACAAAAGATTATGTAAAACTTATTACTGAAAGAAAACAAACAAAATAATTTCTGATATAATAAAATGTAAAATACACGTATACACCGATATAATACATTTATAAATGTATCAATACTGTACAATGTATTACATTATTAATTTAACAATACTAACTTAAGAACAAGTTTGATAACTACCAGTGATCTCACGGGCTAGTATTAACACTTATCTTGATAATTAGTACGGCTTATAATTAATTCCTTAACTGCCGATTAAAAGTTAGGTGATTTGCTTCCCAATGCCACCATTTTCCACTTAGACACACGTATTTTGATGGAGGGGGGGGATATACTATAAAAAATAAGAATTTATATATGTATATAACAGCAAATCCTCTGAAATCTTTCGCAAACACTGTCAATGTCCTTTTATTGCATTCCAAAGCTTTCGGAATAATTTTAGAGATAGCAGGGGACAGAAAAGATCGTACTTCGGGAAGACGTATATATACGTCCAGAAAATTAAGTCTTCGAATGAGAGAGACGTTTATAAACGTCGGTGGCACATAAGATATTAAAGCCATACTGTAGCTTTAGTGTCAAAGTATAGTACTGTTGAATTCAATACATTGTTATTGTATGGAGGGGGACGCGATGAAAATGATGATTGAATATTGGGTGGCGAATATTGAAAGTTTGAGAAGCGCTGCTTCAAACTATTCTGTGGTTATCTTGATGTTTTTGCAATTCTTAATTGTTACTTTCTTAGGAAAGATAAGTGATATGTTAATAAGATTGCGAAGTGATGTAATGGGGAGGGGGGGGGAGTGGTTGATAGTGGAAAGCTTGTGACAGTTAATCAACAAATCATACAACCAAGCTATTATCCAATTCTCATTAGAAGAAGGGTTATAGCAATCAATTACATTTAAGAGAGACTTATCGGTTATAGGGACAACGAGTTCGCCACGGCTTTCCCCCTTTACCAAATTGTATGAGAGAACAGTGAATAACTTTGAGGCTTTATACGACAAACAAATGAAATATAATTATGCTTTAAAAAGATAAGGAACATAAATTTTATGTCTAATGTTTTCAAAAATATGAATGATTCTTACGTATTATACCGTCGA
>BMAV01021392.1:61514-85295 GCA_019973955.1 Trichonephila inaurata madagascariensis | reverse complement strand
TTTTCGATATGCTCGCGCCCCCCTTGAAGGGATATCGCGCTCCCCCAGGGGGCGCGCCCCACAGTTTGAGAAACACTGGTGTAGATAAATAATATTTGCGTATGGAACTAAAGAGCCGCAGGTTGCCGACCCCTGGTATAGACTGACACAGAGGCCTGCAGACAAGGTGCTGCCTTTGTATGGATGACGGACAATGCGATTGTTGGTGCTGTGCTTGCGTATCGTGTCATGTGACGGTCTTCTCGACTATTGGTCTGTCGAGGGAGTCCTGAGCCTGATCCCTAGTGGAACAGACCAGTTACTGTGAGGAGTTGTCCATTGGTCCCAATAAAGTAAAGTAATCCCTCACAGTAAAGTTAGAACATCTTAGGGGGAGAGATACTTCCCGAACCAACGACTTAATCCCCATCATCCCTATGATTTTTCCCCTTTCGAACTCTGACAGCTGCTCAAATTGTCTCCAATGACGATATAATGGCATCTCTAGTTAAAAGGTGCTTCTATGCTACATATTAAATGCATGCAAACAAGCTCTGCCTACCTGTTTCCTAATCCAAGGAGAACGTCCTCTGATGGCATTATGCAATGCGCACACACGTTGTATTTATAATCATTTACGCATCTGAATGACACATACCTTGATGCCAAATTTCGCCCAAATTTTTCATGGCAATGAGTGTTATTCGTTTAAGGTATCCGACTGCCCTAAAATCATGATTTTTTTCAAAAATTGACAATTTTTGTTTATGATTTTATTTTATAGGCCTTCATATTAGCTCAATAAAAATACCAAGTTTTTTATTTTCCATTCACTAGAACAAAAACTACAAGTGTTTTAGTAAAAGCAGATGCCATAACTTTACACAAGATGTCAAACTTTAAGATGCGTTTTTTGCGAGATGTTCAAACGGGGACAGCGATTGCTCAAAAAGTTTTGAAAATAATTTGCTGAAATTTTTTGTGTATGCTCTGTATAACAGTAAAAATGTTTTGATCTTCAGATTTATCAATCACTGTTTTATTTCAAAATTCACAGTCCTTTATGTGAATATAATAAGCAATTTCACACATAATCACTAAGATAAAGTGCTCTAGTTTTTGTAAAAATTAAAGTATCTCTAATCCTGAAGGTAATTTCAAACATGAATAACAAAGTAACACATCAAAATTTAAAAAAGACTGAGGATTGTTCATAAAATTTTTGTACAGAGCGGGCCCCCTTTATGTTATTTTTTGTACATTTTCACCAGTTTTTCCCATTTTAATAATATTTGTTTTGTTTTCAATTTTAGGAATTTTTTCCTTAAAATATACTAAATAAATCTAAAAAATACAAAAAAAAAAAAAAAAAAAATTCCCCATATCTCCATTTTTTCAGAAAAAAGTTATCGCTAGTCGGATACCTTAAATTCCACCAGTGAAATTTTAATTCTGTATTAATATCTTTCAGCTTTATGATTACATTGGGAACATTGTGTTTACTGTCATGATATCCATCCCCTGCTACCTTCTCGTGGAAGCTCCAGTCGCCAACCTGGATTCCTTGTTATTCTCGGAGAAGAAAAAGGAAGAGGAAAATCCGGCAACTCAAGAAAAGAAAGAGCATTTACCAGGCAATATAGTCATTCATAATTACCCCCATAATACTCCAGATGCGACAGAGAACATTATCAAACCTTGCTCCAGTGGCACTCAAAACATATTCATTGGCTGTCTTGATGCTGATGCTAATAATGCAAATTATTATAAAACGGTTATACATATTAAATCTGATTTCAAAAATCGTTGAAGTTAAATCAACAGCATGTAACTTACTCACTGAAAATGTACGAAACTTCTATTTTTTCTCTTTTGCTTGAGTAATATATGGTTTTAGTACCGTTGCCATTTCTACAAGTTAATTTGGAACTTCGATTGTGCACTGATTCGAAAGGCCGATGAACAATCTCTGTTGAAGTTTCTGTTCTTAGACACTGTTTTTGTTCTTTATTTCTTTTCCTACACGTGTTTTCCTGTTTTTATGTGCCAATGTGTTGCTTTTTTAAATGTACATTTATTTTAATCTAGAAAAAACTTGTTTTTTTATTTGTCTCTGGTATTTTATAGGATCATTCTTTTGCCGGGAGAAATCCAAGTTTTGTTTTCTGTTTAGTTTCAAGTATTAATTTTTTAAATTTGAATTTGTAGAGCAAAACTTTTGCTTGTAATGAATTTTTTGTACGGATGTTTTTGTCCGATTACGATAGTTTGTCATATTATATGTTGCCAATTTTTTTTTTATTATTTTTAGCACAGTTTTTTTTTTATTATTACCTGAACAAAGTAACAAAGGTTTTCTTTCATGAAAAACATTTATATATGAATATTTCAGTTCCATTAATTATTTATAATTTACAGGATGATTAAAAGAAAAGTTCCACTTTCAAAATGTTGTAAAAAAAGAACCACTGGTTAGAATGACTTCAAATTTGAACTAAATATTTTTGAAAGGGCAAACGGCATGTCATAAGAAAAGATTAAAGTCATAAGAAAGTCAAAGTCTATCAATAGATGGCTCTGCTATTGCTAGACTTGAGCAAGACATGTTTAATATGTTGAGACATATTTTTTCCGCCAACAAGGCGAAACCGACACACAACACATAGGAGTCTTAGGAGTCCCGTTGTAAATGCGATGCATAATCCATGCCTTCAGGTTAGCTACATTTGTAATTGGGCCTCTGAACACAGCGTTTTTAAGATAGCCCCCAAATAGAAGTCGTAAGGATTGAGGTCCGGTGATCTTGAAGGCTAGGCTGTTGGATAAGGATGGTTGAACATTCGTTCCTTTTCGAAATGTCTTTTGAGCAATTGTATCACTGATAGCAATAAGGAGCACCTTCTATTGATATTTTAGAACTTTTTTTTCTTATGCCACACCATTCCCCCTCTTTTCAAATATACTCAATTCAAATTTGAAGTCATTCTGAGCAGTGGTTCTATTTTATAGCACACATTTTGAAAGTGGAGCTTTAATTTTAATCACCTTGTACTTTACTTCTCAAATGTATTTTTTCATTATTTCTCAGCATTTGAACATAGTGTTTTATTTTTAAATTTGAATAAGGCAACAAAATTTTTCTCTCACAAGCCATCTTTATAAGCACATTTTATTCTGAGCTTCCTCTGTCTTTGCCTTTGAATGTATAATTTTTTAATACTCGAAGATCTTTTTTTTCAGCTTTATTTGATGGAAGCAAAAAAACATTTTTGATTCATCTGTGACAATATTCCATCTATTTTGTTCTTTCATATTTTGCGTTTGCCTTTTAGTGCCACATTCGTCAAATATTCAGTTTTCTCTCTTATAGGTGTTACTTCTGAATTATTTATTTACAGTCATTTCATTTTTTTAAAATTAATCTAATATCGAACCACAAAGGTAGAGAATATTTTCACTTCCGATATTCACAGCAAGAAATAAACTATGAAGAAACGTTCGAAATAAATATAAATGTTCTCACTTGACTGGAGTTTCAAATATTTCTATGATGAGATCTTCCGAAATTGAATCTTATTTTTTTGAATTTGAATCCAAGGATTGTTGGCAGAAAAAGAATGCTCTTGAATGGTAGAAATATATTTTATAATGATTTATAACGATTATTAATAACTAATAAGTTATTCCTGCTTTTAATTTTTTTCTCTAATGGAGCTGCGTATTGGTATCCCTGCTTTTAATTGAACCAGCAATCATTTTTCTGCTTTAAAAAGTACGATAGCTTTGTATGTCATACTAGTAAAAAATAATGAGAATGCGCGCCAAATTTCAAATTCAATGAACAGAATTTCATCATTTGTTCTTTTAGAAGCAGTAGACAAAACGAAAGCCTTAAAAAATATATAAAATAAGTAAATATAATTACTATATTAAAATATTTGGACGTGCAAAACGCCATATTCAATGTACAGAATTTCATCATTCGTTCTTCGTTTAAAAGCAGCAAACAAACCAAAATTTAAAAAATAATAATTGAAAGAAAGTAGATATAATTATTGTACTAAAATATTTTATAATTTTCAATAAAATTAGTTATTTTCTTTAGTTTTTTTACAATTTAAGATAATTAACAAATCTATTATCTTGCTATCGTAACTTTCAATTTATTTGTATCGCGATTGACGTTTTCATATAAAATTGCTTATTTTTAGTATTTTATTGGAATGTATTGTTTTTATGTGACATTATGTGTATCAAATCTATCTTACATGGGAATAATAAATATCCAATTTAAACTAGTATTTATATTCAATGAATTTATCCCACAATTCAAAAACAAAAATTCAAAACAAAAAAATGTACTAAACTAAGAGATTAAATAAACACGTTTATATCTAATTATACAGGGTGTCAAAGGATCATTGGGAAAAACTTCAAGGGGAGGTAGGGGACATCACACGGATTCAGATTTGCCCTGCAACCCATGGTCGGAAACGTCTTCGTACGGCGCAAGGTGATGTTGTTCACAAGAGGATTTAAAGAAACAAACCTGTGAATTACCGTAGTCTTTTGAGTTATCATCGCCCGCTAAGGAGTATGGAATGTTTTACAAACATCAAGCTGGCGAATATGCACCTGATTTTCAGATTGGCAGAAGGGAATGCACGAGCAGCAGAGAGCTTGTATCGTGAAAGGTACTCACAGAAAGATGTAACCGGACCACCAGATGTTTGTTAATTTGTAACACTCCGTCCCTTATATGGTACTGTAGATGTGGAATTGATGGTGGACTTTTTCATGCTGAGAAATGGAAGCTCCTGATTGTCTGAGACAATCGCTCGAAAAAGTTCGTTTCGGTGATGTGATTTTGGGCGCATGGGAGAGAGCTGAGTGCTCGCTCTCTGATTGGTTCTTAAGATGTGCGGAAATTGACTCTCATTGGTTGCTCAAGGGTCTAGGGCTTGCCCAGCAGAGTGAGATACAAAAATGCAAGATTAGAGAAAACGTTAAATTTTACAAATTAAAAGTGCAATAAATAAAAATTAAACTGAGAATATATAAAAATTATGGAGGATTATAAGAGTCGAGAAGAATTCTTCTCGGTCTTTTAGTATTAATATTAGGATTATAATCATTAAGATTTAACATGTTAACATTATTGGTATGAGGAAGAGAATCATAGAAGTTCTTGGCAACTTTTTGAATATTGGGAAGTAATTGAACTATGCTACTAATTACTTGGCAACTAATTGAATTGTGGGATTTGGCGAAATTACGGGCAATTTCGAGGAATCCCACAGTTCAAATAAAAGAGAATTAAATCGAAACAGAGCATTAAGCAGTGTCTTACTGTATTGATTTTAATGGCTTTCCGTAAGTCGTCGTTTCTCATATAACGAGTGAATTTGACAATCATCCGAATAATAGAATTTTGCTAGGTATCTAAAATACTAATATGATGGGACGCATAATTGCTGTATAGAGAAGCACTTTGTTTTCTATACTTAACTGAGAATTCCGGGAAATAAAGCGGAATAATTGAAACATTATTCTGCAGAGTTTTTCTAGCGCGTGCAGGATGTGTTGTTTCCGTGTAAGGTGCCTATTGAAAATAATTCCGAAATATTTAGTATCATGAGACCATTGTATTGGTGTGTTGTACATGACTGTTGGAGGTGAGTTTGTGTGTTTGTTTTCATTGAGGTCTGGTGCATTCTTTTTCGAACACCACTGTGTCATTTTCGTCTTATGAGCAGGAACTGGGTCCTGTTGAAAAGTTCAACAGTTTCCATTGAACAGGTTTAAGGCAGTGGCGTAAAGAAGAATATTNCCCCCCCCCCCCCTGCAAAGTCAGGTTTTAGGCCCCAAGCCAGATCTTACAAAGAATTTCAAAACCATGACATAACCTAGGCTTTGGACCCTCTAGAATCCTGCCCCCCCCCCCCGATGCGGGGATTACGGGGTTGTACATTACGCCACTGAGTTCAGGGAATTCACTGTTAGTTCTAAGATAGTGTTTTGGCGAAGTTTTGCATTGGCTTTCACTCATTTCTCTAAAAAATTGATCTCTAAGACTCCTTCATAGCTGACACCCCCACCAAACAAGCCACCGTGAAAACATTGTTAGATTTCTCATCATAAATCTTCGCTCGGATTATTCGCTCGTCACAAAGTGCATTTCTTTTTTCTCTATCTGCTACCCGTCACAGCATGCTAGAATATTTTTTTTATATTTCTTGTATAGTTGAAAAATACTTTCTTTGTTGGAATATGTTTTTCATAAATTTGTAACGCTTTTCCAACTAAGCTGAGATCTTCTGTCCTTCCTTCTGTCCTTCTTCAACTTGAACCTAAATATCGTCGGCCTAGTTATCAGACTGCGTAACTCCGCCGGTGTTACTGATTTGATATAGGAGTGGAACTCGCCAAGCGCTTTTTGGCTCGATTCCTTAATCCTTTTGTTTTGTCTACGCCAAGCCTCGGTGCGCGCTCCACTTTTAATTTACTCCTCGATCAGTGTAATCACTACATTTTATTTAATAATAAAACTAGATTTCGAAGGGAAAGGTGGTGGCAAGATTTTAACAAAATAAATACAACAGAAAGTAATATTAATATATTACACTTCCAGATATAAATTATTTACACTATTTTAAGCGTTCATTTCACAAAATTTGTAACAATGTGTTACTTTTGCTGAGCAGAGATCCCGCGGGAAAAAAACAACAACACCAAAACAAAAAACTAACACTAATATACGTTATCCCCATAGCAACCCCATTATCGCACGATAAAAATATCAAAATAAACCATATAGTAATATTATCGCCTATCTTGGCGAACATAAACAACAACTTGGCACCTAGCCCTATTGTATCAAATTAGCATCCCAGATGGAGTTACGCAGTCTGATAATTAGACCGACGATATGTAATCGAGTTGCGACCTTCACGGAGTTTCACACTTATATGGCACTTTTTAAAATAAGAGTTTAAAGATCCTGTGTGTTACATAAATATACAAAAAACGTGAAAAAGACAGAAACACATACACAGACAGTTTCTACAAAATAGTATTTTATTGCAGTATGAAAGATCGAAAATATTAAATATCTCAACCACAGTTGCAACAGTTTTTATCACAATATGGCTCACGCATTTGCAGATAATGCAATGCATAACACTTCGTAATGCCTTTACAACAACACGTCGACACTCTCAACCACAAAACAAAATACACGAAGACTACTACACTCACCAACAAAATGCGATCAACACATATATCCCGAAACGATTAAACTTAACTTTGTATATGAGATATATATAAAATTATACTCTTAAGAAATTTACACAGGGAAAGAATAATTACTTTTCGAATTCATTTTACAACATATTAATGCATAAAGTGTGAATTTCAATTAGTATTTTCTAGTTTCACAGTCTGCAAAATGAGAAATAACTTAAAAAATGCAGAGTAAATAAAAAAATAAATATATTCCACATATTTAAGTTAAATATATAAATATATTTATTTATATTAAAAAAAATCTACACATAATAGTAGTATATATACAATAAATATACAATCAATAAGTTATTACTTGACTATTCGTACGTAGACCTTTGACATAAACATGAACAATTCCCGTAAATTCTGAACATGAATTGATATTTGAAACATTACCAATCCAAGCGATTTTTTATAAGCATCATTATTTATCGAGTTGTTCAAATACATTTTAAAGACATGTAATACAAAGTTACTATTCAAGAGTTTAATGTCAATTATAAGAATTGTTGGTAGGTACTTTCGTGTTAAACCTTCATCAATATCTTTCATTCAAATAACGTCGCCAAATGCTACGATATGTAGACAATAGTGGAAGACCATTTTAGAGCATATCTCGAAACAGTAATAATGAGGACAGTATTTGGCGATGTCTTTTCATTCGGCGAAATTGGTCGATGGTTTAATACGTAAGTGCTCCATTGCTTGATCATGAAATACATTTTATAACATATAGAAAAGATCAAAAATGGTTTAGCAGCGGAAAAAAAACCATTTTTTAAATTGTACGTAGGAAAGACTAAACTGGATAGGCACTTACGTACTATCGCAACAATGCCAACGTTCAAAATAACTGAGCCTAGTTGCAAGTCTTAAATGCTAAATTGGCAACCATGTACTTCGTTTCATATAATTTCACCAAACGGTTGCGATAATACTTTAAGTACCACTGGATTTGCATACATGAATGAACTTTTTCACTTCCAATACCTATATCACCGATTTTAATAAACAGAATAAGATCAGCTGATGCGAAATGTACAATAAAAACACATATTCAATCTTTTTTTCTTTTTTTTTTAAAAAAAAAAAAAAAAAAAAAGGGGCTTTGCAGAGATGTATACAGAAATATAGCAAAATGTGGGGAAAAAATTTTACTTATGTATTTTAACATAAAAGAGTAGTTTGTAAAAACACGTTTAGAAAAATTAAGCACACAGAAAAAATTTTTGAAGTAAAAATATTTTTTAAATCAAACAAAAGATTTTTAAGAAGTTACTACAATTTTTACAAATTATCATGTTTTTATAGAAAAGGTATAAAAAAATGAATTTTATCTAGCTTTCAATAAAATAAAACATTTTTCAGCCGATACAGCATGACATTTATGAGATTAAAAAATGTTATTGTTAAGTAATAAATTAAAACTTTTTTTCATCCAATTTATCTAAAAGAACAACGGTATTTTTCAATTCCTACAATTAGCTCGCACTGTCTATATATTTATTTACTTATATATTTGTATATTTATTTATTTATCTTGGTGGAATTTTCAATCGTTAATAAAATACATTTTAAAGCGCTGAATTGAGCCGAAATTTTATATACAGGATCATTTTGGATGACAATACAATAATTTAATTATAATTAACAAAAATTAATTGATTAAAACTAATTATTTAAAGAATTACAAACACAGCCACGTTGGCGACTTAGCGACCCTTTTGGCGACTTGTGTCAAAACTTGAAAAGGTTTTTTTCTCACGTGTTAAAGCATTCAGTTGGACTGAAATTAAAAGGACAATACGATACTTTAATGCTAATTAAAAAAACTAATGACCACTTAATGCTGTAATTCTGTCCTATGTATATACATATTTATATTAATTGTAATTATTTAATAAAAAGTAGCTAAAATAAAATTTTTCGTTGTTGATCTAAGTAGGAATTGACTTAAAAACTATTTTTTTATATTACTTGTTTAATAATGTTTTCGTATTAGCGCCATTCCAGCGACTTATTGCTAAAAATTAACTGCTTGACAAAACTTAATCACCAAATTATTTACGGCAATCCTTTTCCATTTTAATTTAATTAGTTCTAATTTTCCTCCTAGTTTTTTAATCCTAATTAGCCTAGCGTCTATATTTTTCAACCTAAAATTCGCCAATGGTATGGGATTATTACATTATAGTTTTTATAATTATTTCAAAAACCATAATAGATATACAGAGATTATTCATAAACCATTTCAAACATTTTCTTACTCATATAAGTAAATATACTTTCAATTAAATCAATAAACTATTATTTGTATATCATTGCAAAAAAACTGCCGAAAAACTATCATTCTTTGTAATTCTCAAAACAATTTGTTAAGTTAAACTTAAATACAAAATTTTAATACAATTTCTGTCTATATATATATATATATATATATATATATATATATATATCAGATACAATCGGTATTTTTCCATTTCGCCGGCGCAAATCTGGCCAAGCAAGGCGACAACGCACAATACACGCATAAAAAAATGTTAATAAATGCTAGTTCTCATTGGCTTTTGTCTGTTTTTATTGTATTATGAAAAATACGCAACTGATAAGAAAAAACCTCGACTTCCTGTGAAAATAGGTTGGTAAAAGGTTACCAGAGGGAATATATTGTTCGGCGTTGGTTATATCATTTTTGACGACTTTATCGCGCCTGCGCCGGTGAAACGGAAAAGTACCAATTAATCTTTATAAAATACGAAAACGATAGGTGAAAGAATGTAGTACTAAACATGACGACATGAAATGACTGATAGAAACTATATACAAAATTCAAAATATTCCATTTTTTAAATTTTGCATTTTGTATAACGAAAATGAATATCCAATTGAAGAAATTCCATTTCTGTTATTTCTTGGAAACTGCTCTGCAGTGCCTGCAGATATTTTTCAAGAAAAAAAATCAATTGTTTTAACAATATCAAAGTTTCAATTGATAATAAAGAACCTATAATATGTAGATTAGCTGAATTATACTAAATGCAATGGGCTAAATTCACGTGACATTATAGTCATATAGCTACATCCAAGTGTTTCCAAGTTATTTCAGACTTTTATAACATCTTTTCTTAGACACCCTGTATTACTTCACGTGCGCAAATTAATCAATTTTTGTAATAAAGGCTGTATTTTCCTAATGTTGCAAAATAGAATCAAAATTCGTAACACTTATACAAGTAGAAAGACAGTTCTAACACTTTTATTTTAACATCATCCTCATATGAACAACAATATGCTTTATAATATTATTTATTTAAATATGAATTTATCAGTTTTTTTTCTCACTTGTAACAGTCTCCATATTTCGTCTCCTGCATTCTACAAAGAAAATGGATATATTGAGTTGGCAATTAAGTTCCCACCGTTTTTTTTTTTTTTTTAATTTCCACATGTCGTCAAATATTTTGGGCACAGTGTTTTAAATCATTAAAAAAGAGTTAATTTATGTCAATTTTCAGAACATTAAAATGGAATGTCAACTCGAGAAAGGAATCCTTTTCGACACTTCTTTTTTGCTCGGTATCCGACTAGTTTGAAAAAGTATTTTTTAGGTGCTAGGACCATTAAAAATAAAGAAATATAAGTATTGAGGAAGAAGAGGAATAACATATAAAATTGGAAAGAATTTTAATTTCTTTTTTTTTCCTTATCTAACTTATAAATATACTTAAATATGTTTTTTGAGGAATGAAATTTTAACGAGATAATTTGAGCACGAAAAATGGGATATCTGCAAAACAATTTAGTAAAATTCAATGAGAAATTTGTAACGCTTATGTAATAAATCCTTTATAGAGTAATAAACAGGATTTAAGATAGTTATATTTAATCACATTTTACCCAGTCATTTTCATCTTAAAACATAATGTAATTTTGACGAAAAATCCTTAACATCAAACTCTCTCGAATGCTTATAAAATATTTATTTCTTAAAATATTTTTTTATCCTGGGGTTTGTGACATTTCAGATGAATCAAGAAGTATATAAATGAAATTAAAATTACATTATGTGCGATGTATTTTTATTTAAGGGTTGTTTTTATAAACATTGAAAATATATATATATATATATATGCTAATATTTTATAACAATACCATCTTTTAAAAAAAACAAGGGGTGTGATACATGTTATTTATTTAATAATTGTGACTCTTTGAACTTATTTATGTTATTTAAAACAATAAAACTCCCGTAACAATCAACCTTTGAAAAATTGGTTTCCAAGGCCGTAAAAGCTGCTTGCCACGTTTGTGCTGCATATGGAGGGGGTGCCATAGCTGAAAGAATCACTCGGGATAGGTATGTCAAGTTCTAAATTAGAAATTTTGACCTCAAAGACGCACCTCGTTCTGGCTGTCCAGTTGAGTTATAAGAAGAGCGATTTAACCAGCTTTTGTTCGAAAACTCGCGCCAAACAACAAAAGAACTGGAAAAGAATATGGAATGCTCCCACACTACTGTAGCAAAGCATCTTCAATCATGAGAAAAGTTCCCAAATAAGGAGCAAAGGGTTCCACATGTTTTTAGTGACAATACCAAAACGGCGGGAACATCGTTGCCAACCCAAAGTACATATAATTGATGTATATCAATAGCGCGCACACAGGAATTTTTCAAGGGGTGGAGGGGTCCAAGGTGGAAAGTCCACTATTCTCGTATGATACTCCAAAACACCGCCCAACATATTCTTTTAATTTTGTAGATTTTCGAGGGAAAAAACAGTAAAAAATTAATTATTGAATGAATAATAAGCATTAATTAATAAAATTAGTTATTAATAACAAATACTTAATTAAATTTTACGTACTATATACATAGGATTATAAGCAATCGAAAAAAAAAATCAAGGGTTGGGGGGGATCCGGACCCGAGGCCCCTCTTCCCCTTCCTTGTGTCCGCCACTGATGTATACAGATGGTAACTCAACGACAATCACGCACGTTAGGATATATTTCTATCTTATTGACTTGAACTACCTTTTTTTATCTGGATATTTTTGAGTAGTTTTTAAATCAGAAAAAGGAATTCCAAAAATATGGGCCTGTTTTTAAACATTAGGCATGCACAATTTTAAATTAAAAAGACAACTGATTCGACATCTTCAAATGAAACAAAATATAACCAATATTTCACTAACATAGTCTCACCAGGAGAAATCTAAAATATTGATGTGTGTCTAAGCAAATAGTTGCCTTGATACATTTTGCAATAACTTTAATAGCACTTAGACTAAATATAGTTCTGGAGTGTTCGTATATGATCTACCCTGCTCACCGAATACGTAGTTCTGCAGTCTCATCACCAAGAAGAATTTTTTTACATATAGTTCCTATGTATTCAAGAATACTCCCATCAACCTCAGCGCTCATAAAACAGAGTCCTGCTGCCTTTTATGAGGTTTCTTGAACAAATGACTGATCCAGAAACGAATCCCGCGCCACGGTTGCTTGGGCAAACTGGCGAATTGCTCGATGAAAGAGTTGCTCGTCTTATAATTGTTTATGGAATTCTCTTGTCATGAGTTGTGCCAGTGGTACTTGGAGGTATCGTCCACCATGATCTTCCACAAGAGTTTCGGGGGTCGGGGGTCCCGCCCCGCGACCGGTTCACCCACCACTTGCCAGATGAGACGAGCCAGTCGCTGAGTGGTAGGTTCTGCTGTGCAGTCGCCTTGCGTGAGGGGCAAGAGTTTGGGTTCGTTATTTAGTACGGGAACAGCGTGACCACAGAAACTCATGCTGAAATTGAAAGAGAAGATTAATGTTCAGAGAGAAATATAACTAATGTGTGTCCAACACAGTTTAATTTAGTTAAAAAGTTATTTCTTAAGAGAGAGAGAATTTAATTTTTTTTTTATTCTTACTTATGTATATAATTCATACATATCTTTGATTTCCTCAGTTGATACAGATGCAGTGGCGTAAAGTGCACCCCAGCAACCCCCGCATTGCGGGGGGAAGCAGGATTCTAGGGGGCCCAAAGCCTGACTGACGCCAAGTGCATATCCTTTGTAAGATACGACTTGGGGCTCAGAACATGACTTTGCAAAACTTTGCATGACTTTGCAAAATCGCTTGTTATTTTCCTTTTGATTTTTCGATTTAAGTTTTGCTAGGTTTCTTTAGGGGAGGGGGAAGGGTGTATTATGTTACTTAACTTTTTTTTCTTCTAACATTTTTAGCCATTTATTTCTAAATCAAAATAATTGCACGTACTACAGTTTTTTGCTTTTAATTAACTAATGCTTGGGCGGGCAAATAGCGCTCCGCTAAGAAAATGAAGAATAAAACAGAAACAAAATGTTCTGTATATTTTAGTCGACATATACGAGGGTTGGGGCAAAAGTCATGGCAACTATTTTTTTCCTGAAAATTTCAGTCCGGTTGGAAAATGTGATACATGCAGACGGAAGGACAAGGTGTTAACTACATGTGTGGACAATGAATAACAATGAAATATCATAATGCACTAATTTATCACGGTAATATACAGGGCAATATGGCCTTCACGATGCAAAAGAATGACGACACATGAAGATGACATGACAAACCTGGGCCTAAAGACCCTCAATGTAGTCTCCTGCTACTATCACCACACGCTGCCAACGATGTGGGAGGCGCTGAATACCACCAGCCTCAGCATTTGCTGCACCATGCGTGAATCGGGCCACCTGTTGGCGCACAGCATTAGCAATGTTCTCTTGTGTTGAGAACCGTCTACCACGTATTGTTTCCTTAATCTTGGGAATAAGATCAAAGTCACAGGGTCAGATCAAATTCACTGTGACATTCCATCGCATTTCTCTCTCGGAGAACGGCTATTTTGATGTAAGAGGGCTGCTCAAAACGGGTTACTTCCATCTCACTCGACACTCACCAACTGACTGATTTCACAGCCCTCGCTGCGCTACTACCAGCTATCACAGAGCCATCTGTTGTTCTGCATACACACTATGGCTGCAGAACTTCCACGCGACACATAAACGTTTGTGATCCGATAACATATCTACAAGGAAAAAAAATAGTTGCCATGACTTATGCCCCAACCCTCGTATTTGTGAGCAAAGTTTTCTTTTCATGAAGATCATTAAGAGTAAACATAGATGCCAGTTGCCTGACTTTAACTTGCAGACTGCGATGAGAATTTCATCTAACAATTTCATTCCTGATTTCAAAACAGTTGTAGAAAAGTATGATAGGGTACATTTGTCTCATTAAACATTCTAAAATTAAATGGTCTTACAGCTACAGATATGAATTAGCATAATAAATAAATTGAATAAGTTTTGTACACCCAAGTTTGATGGTTTGACACCGGCCCAAGTCAATGGATTTTTCATGATGCAGAAAATCGACAGCGTCCATGTCGTATGATTATGCGGCATGTTGAAGATCCCTAGAGCTCTCAATAAAATTAAATTCCTAGCACAGCTTCGCATCAGAGCTCATGTGCTTTTCTCTGGGGAGGATACTGGGTGTCCAAATTATATTGCGGCGATTGGCATTCCATTTATATGGTGCCACACTAAAAAGTGATACCAGATCTCGAAGAATGCACTTGGTCTGCAATGGTAAATACCAATATGCAGCCCCATTGGAAAAAAAATAAATAGAATTAAACTATCTCTATTTTATTTAATTTGTAGTTATTAATTTTTATGGTACAATTTTTCTTTTTTTGAGATTAAATGTTGACTCATGAATGGAATCGTTTTAAAAAAGGAGAGGTCTTCCGGTATCCTCCGCTTTCACAAAGAGGCTCTCCGACCCAAAACAATTGCTAGCCCTGAACTAGTGCGCATTTTAAAGATACAAATATTATAAATAACAGATGCAAAAATACGAAAATGGTCGTCAGATTTATAATTTACTGATAAAAACGTTTTGTTTTTAATATTTTTTCGCATCATTCAAAATATTTTACATAGTTTTGTTTTAAACATAACATTAAAAGAAGTATGTTATCATATTCAGAATTTGATTTTTAATATTTGAAATAGCTTTAAATAAAAAGATACGAGTATAAAATACCATTTTTATTTACAACGCTAAAATGAAAAAAAGAAAATATTTTTTTAAAATTTAATATAAGAACTTAAATTAAAGTACGATAATTTAAAACACATTTTAAAATAATGCGGGTACTTACGTATTATATCGTCCAACCCATTTCGCCAAACAAAAATACATCGCCAATGCAAAAAATGTCGTCAAATACTGTCATGGTTATTATTGGTGTGTTAGAACGTGCGCGGGAATGGTTTCCAGCATTCGCTGTATATAACGCGGCATTGGGAAACGTCTTTTCATTTGACGATAGTGTCGAAGGTATACAATACGTAAGTATCGTTGCGTACAGTAACTAAGCAAAATTTGTTTAATTTCATTGGTTATTTAAAACATTACGCTACATTTTGTATAATTTTTTTTTACGTAATAACTATACCCATAGCTCAATTTTAAAGAGAAGAATACATAAAAACCACATGTAATAAAGTTAAAAATTAAACAAATTCTCGATACTTATTTTTTAAAATTTTAAATTATGAAAATTAAGTACATTAAAAAAATATCTTACAGATGGCCTTGACTGCTGTGTAACTGAATCTTGTCAATGTCCCATCGGTCTAGTCCTGTGTAAATCCATCCCCTGTATTTGGTGTACTTGACAATAACAGCGGTCACATTGCGCACACTAGGATCAGCCACTATGAGGCCCTGGATGTCTTGCTTGTCGTTAATCTCTTGGCTCTCACTATAAATAAATAGGACATGGATTGCAAAGTAGTACACAAACAAGTAACATAAAAAAAAATTAAGTCAATTCCTCCTTTGGTGGAACCATCTGTTGGAGCTAGTAGTGACTTCATCAGAAATAACGCAGAATAAATTTAAAATTAAAAAATAAAATTTAATTAATGAATTAATATTTTTTTTAAAAAAACTGTGTTAACATCAAGTGTTTTAAACTACAAGTCTACAAGTATCACTACAAGTTTTAAAAAATGTATTTGAACTTGACTCGATTAACAAAAAGTATTTTATTAACGATTGAAAATTTGAACAAGATATATATATATGTATGTATGTATACTTATAGGGAGAGTGTGAACTAATAATAGGGAATAAATAAAAATAACACTACGGTATTTTTTTTTAAATAATAAATGCTATAGAACCATTTACAATTCCTGTGAAGTAAAAATAAAAATTAAGATTTCGAAAGTGAAAAGAACCATCCCATTTACAGATTTGTGTAGTATACGAAAAGGCACGATAAGTTTTTAATTTTTACTGAAAAATAACAGAGATAGTCGGATAAAATATCTTCTGCATATTAATTAAAATCCTTCCAGAAAATTTGAAGAAAAGCTTTACACCTTTCGAGGACCTTTGGAAGTGAATACTTCCTATCAACATGATTTTACAAAATCCACCTGTGGGAAGCGCAAAACCGATTGTAATACATTGGGCTTGCTATTATAACGATGGGAAGACTAATTCCCGCTTCAGAGAGTTTTGTGCCATTGCACATAATCCAGCGATTATGACATCTGTAAATTGGACAAAAAAAGATGGTGCTAAAGAAGAAGTACCTTGTCCAAAAGCTGTCGCTGGGCGTAACGATGTCATGGCAAGGGTTGATCGCTTCGATGAAAGAAAAGAAAGCTATCAAATAAGAAGATCTGTAAAATGGTGGCATCGTATCTTTTAATTCTTATTGACTTTACCATCATAAATAGTTTCCTACTGTGGCAAGTGAACAAAAGAAATAGAAGTTTAGACCAGCTAAAATTGCGTAAAGCATTAGTCGTCAACTAATAGACAGATATTACTCAAGAAAAAGGGAAAGACGTCTTTTTAGTTTCCAAGCAAAGAAGTGTGAAGTTCTGGATGATGTTCGCTTAGTCAGTGTGGGAAATCATATGCCAAAGATGGTTTCCAACTATAGACGATGTAGGAAATGTCATAGAAAGGGACAAGAAAAGAGGAGCCGCTACAGGTGTGCAGAAAGTGATGTCCCTTTGTGCATTGCAATATGCTTCTCATCTTTCCATGGCAAATAATCACCATTAAATTTAATTTTCTTTAAGACGGCGAATGGTTCCTTGGGAAGTATTGTTCCCACCCCTAAAATTTAAAAATGTAAACATAAAATTCAGCAAAATAAAATATATTTCCTTAATTGATATTGTCTCATTGTTAATAAAACATAAAAAACTGCAAGAAATTCAAATGTAAATAAATGGCCCACGAAAGGGTTCAGCTGTAGTTTGTGGCTGCGGTAGCCTAGTGGTCAAGGTCACGAACTCGTATAGATGACGTTATTTCTGTTGAATCGTAGCAATACTGAAGGTCCGCCGTGTAGAAAGGTTTCATATTAAATTTTAACTTCATTAGAAATAAAATAGTCCAGGCGTAGAGAAGCTAAATATTTAGTATACACTTTTTAAGTACTCAGTGAATTATATTTAAATTTATCAAATAAAATTATATAATATAGGTGAATGTAATTTGAGAATACATTAAGATGGCGTTCGTATTAATGTCTCAACGCACTAGTAGATGGCAGCACCAAGAAGTTTTCCTAACGTATTAAATATATGAAATAACTCAGTTGAAAGATAAAAGGTTACTGTCTTAATACAATAAAATTCTTCGATTTTTCAGAAGAATATATATATAAAAGAAATGTTTTAAATACATCTACTTTAAATGTTAATGTTGCAAATGAATTTGAAATTAAAATTTACTTAACTCTACAATTATTTTCGAATTCAGTGAAATACGTTTAACGCGAAAACGCTTAAGACAAAATATCGGTTCACACGAAATAATACCATGGTCCTGATAAATTACTATGTATTTTCATCTTTTTTCTCTTAACACGTAAAGATTTCCCTTCTGATAATGAACAAAATACGGAAAACACCAGCCACGCAGGCTAGATTTAAGAGGTGGTGTGAAATGAAAGAGGTCTTTTCACATGTTTCGTAGAAAGGAGGCTAATTTCCTTTGAAATACCCTCGAAATAGCTTATAACACGAGACAATTTTGTTTATCTAAGCTATTTTCACCCTCCACCCCTACAAACGCCACACGAAATCATCAATCTCTCAACAGTTGGCTTTGAAATTCGATGACGAGAACCGGCCTACTTAATATTGGTACACATGTAAGAATCTTTTAAAATTTGTGTCGAAAGAAACTAAAATTATATACTTATATAATCGGAGGCACCTCAAATCGCTGTTTAGTAAACTGGTTGAACTAATTTTTATATTTCCCCCTTTCCAATTAACCTAGGGAACGCAAAATTGCAGTTAATATCACTTTTTCACAATAAAAAAATAAAAGTCATGATTTTCTGGGATCAAAAGCACAATATACTGCGTCAATGATTTAAAAAAAAAAATTATAATCCTTCGATTCTTTCTTACAGAAGCGGGTGATCGATATATTATATAATACAATATTATATTTGGGGCTTAAAGTATCGAAAACTTATGGCTTATTATTACGGAACTACCCATCAGAATGTAATAAACTGTTCATTCGTGGATTGGAAATCCCTTCGAGAATTTTTGGGTCTAGTCCGATCGGCCGCATGTGCACACATTATTAGGCAATCGCAGACGATAAACTTGCTACACTGTCTTCATTTATAAAGATGTGGACGCCACAGCAAAAGGTGTAGTGCGAAATTTGGTTGACAGAATTTAAATCAGTCACGTGTGTACAGCGACGTGTTCCGAGCAGAATGGAATGTCGATCCTCCGACACCAAAATCTATCCACCAATGGGAAAGAACTTTGGTATCTCAAACTGGCAAGAACCCTTAAGTTTTTGTGATAGAATACACTGTTGATCGTGCGCATGATTCATTTTGTAGGAGTCCTTATAAGTCTATATTAGGCAAGCCTGTAACGACATTCATTCCATTCAGTTCGAACACATCGCTGTACACGCGTGATTGATTTAAATTCTGTTAACCAAAGTACCCACTGCACCTTTTGCTGTGGTGTCCACATCTTTACTAATTAAGTCAGTGTAATAAGTTTATCGTCTGCGATTGCCGAATAATGCGAGAACATGCTGCAGATTGGACTAGACCCAAAAATTCTCGAAGGGGTTTCCTAACCACGGATGAACAGTTTATTACATTCTGATGGGTAGTTCCGTAATAATAAGGTGACCAACCGTCCTCCTTTAGGGAGGACAGTCCACCTTTTATAGGTTCTGTCCTTCCTCGAAAAGTGTCCTCCTTTTCAATATTTTAAAAAACTGATCTATTAATCTCTGTATTCAGAGATGAACCAAACATGCTTCCAAAATGTCGAAGAATGGTCTGAAACAAATATCACAGGAAATAAGTTTTCAATGGTATTTTTTTTATTTATTTTGTTGCCATAAATTGGGTAGAGATATAGAAAATTACGTTGAATTTTTATCGAAAGAAATGCCTAATATTAAAATCGATGACAATTGTCTGTTTGAAGTAGAAAGAAGATTGAATGTATAGTTAAATTCTAATAAATTAGAACAATTGGAAAATAAACATGCTGAGAAATTGGTAAAAGATGGGTGAAATTATTTAAACCATTTCAAAAATGAACACATTCCATATGAAAATGTAATTATTCTTGTTGAATTTAAGTTGTGCTGCCCTGGAACTAATGCAGCAGTTGAATCAGTTTATTTCAGTTGGTAATGATTTTTGTGAAGAGACTAGTGAGAAATCAAAATTAAATGTTAATATTTTAGCTACAGTGTTTACCATAAAATTCAGTATAAAGGATGTTTTTTGCCCGAACTTTCCGATATATTAGAAAATGATATGTTGACAAAAAAAATTCATTCAATGGAAAAATACTCGTTTAAGATAATAATTAAAAAGAATGCAAGCGTAATTAGCGTAATTTTGTTTGAATTAATGAAACGTTTCATATATTTAAGTTGGAATTTTTTTCTTACATTTTTCGTCCTCCTTTTCAATGTTAAAAAAATGATCACCTTAGTAATTAATAAGCCATAACTTTTCGATACTTTAAACCCGGACACCCTGTATATTCCAGAAAACTATTGTTCAGAAAAATTAAATTAGAATTTCAGAAATGTTATAGTGAAAAAAAGTATTTTAATTACTCAGTGAAAGATAACATAAAATAAAACATTTTGTTTCTAAAAATCAACGTAAAATGATACTCTAATTTTTTTAATGGAGAAAACTGACGGTAAAAACCTCATCAGATAAAAAAGATTTTTTAAAAAAAATTAATTTCTTATTAATCCTTGTAAAATGTTTGATTTTAACTTCTTACCTCTTGAATGTTAATATTTCTAAAAATAAAATATTATTTTGAATGAGTTAAAATTTCTACACTTTGAACAGGATTTAAATAATTATGTCATTAAATAGTTTTAACCTCTGGCATTTGAGACCCATGCAAACTAATAAACCATAGCAATAAAAACAGTAATAAATTTAAAAACTGGAAATAAAATGCGCTTTAGTCTTCCCGACTGGACAATTTAAGTATTCAGATAAAGAAATATAATTCTTTTAAAATAAGAAAATTCTGCAAAGTTCAGTCACAAGTAAAAATTATATAATGGAGCAATAATTACAAAAAAATTAATTAGCATGCTGATTACAAGAAAAAATATCTTGTTATAATTTCAGTTTTCTCTTAAAATTTATTTTAGTGATTTAGAATCGCCATAACTATAACTGCAATCAGCTATGAATTCTCGTTTCAAAGTTCACTAAAACTCCACAGCAGATGTTTTTCAAAGAAAACATGTGTGAATTAAACAACAATAAGATAAATTGCTGTCAGTTCCACCATTATAGAAAAATATTTTAGGACGTTCTAAAAACACCTGCTACTTGGACAAACCATAATATTTGAGCATTTGTCTTAGATATATTTTAGTAAACATATTAAAAACAGCAGTGAGATTCTAGTCTTCGAAAACAATAAAGAACAACACTGTGTGTTTTTCATCGTATTTTCTAAATGGATAAACTAACCAAAAGTTTACATTTAATGTTTACAAATGAGAATACTATGAAAATTTTAATGCCTAACCCAGTATTTAATTCTTTCAATTTAATGTAATGTATTTTTTTCTTTTTTTGCAACGTCTCATTAGTTGTTGCATAGCTGGTCCTTATAAATCGAGTTTTACACAATAGTATTTATTTCATAACCAACTAATACTTTAAAAAAATCTAGATTTATAAAGTTATTGCGAAAAACTTTTTTCCCCCAGTTTTCCACCGCTGAATAATAACTGAAAACTTTAAATACTCTGAAAAAAATTGAGCATGATAAAAAATCTAAATAAAGTAGATGACACTTTAAAAAACAGCAAAAAACAATCCTACATTCATAAACAAAAACACATCAAAAGCGATTTTTATAGTTTATTATGTCAGTGTTATTTGTATATATATATCACTAGCTGTTATACCCATTCTTCGCACGGGTGAATTGAAAAATTAAACAATACAGATTGAAGGACAAAGAAGTTTTTAATGAGTTAATTTTCCGTGAATTGCAAATTAAACAACAACAACAAAAAAAGCTTTTTGCATTCTCAGCTGAATAAAAAAAAACCCTGTTTGTTAAATTTTAAGTCTGTAGATCTAATATCTGATAAAAAGGATTATTTTTTTTATCTATAACTTCCCGTAACTCTCTTGTGGGTCGAATTTTGAAAATACCTACCTAAGCTGATCTCTGATCAGCAAAAGTAGCACATTGTTAGAAATATTTTGTGTAATGAACGCTTAAAATAGTGTAAATAATTTATATCTGGAAATGTAATTCGTTAATATTGCTTTTTGTTATATTTATTTTGTGTTAAAATTGTAATCAACATCACACTCCGCCTGTTCAAGCTTTCGTTGTTCCTGGAGCCTGGCGTAGACAAAACAAAATGCAAAGTTTTGCTTCACACATAAAAGATAGATATATGCTGTCGCGGGCTTTTTTGCAGATGGCAGAATTTTTTCCTACAAACATGACAAGTATTGTTATATTTTGGACACTTCACACGCGATATCTTTATAAATCATAGCCTGTGTTATTCCTATGTATAAGCTATATCATTGTAAAGTTTCATTAAAATCCATTCAGTTGATTTTGCGTGAAGGAGTACCAAACATCCACACAAACTTTCACGTTTATAATATTAGTAAGGATTCTTGTATTATCTTTTTACTGAAATGCAGCACGTGGCCGCGGTACCCTAGTGGTCAAGGTAACGGACTCGCGGCCGGCGTGTCATGAGTTTGAGCCCAGTACCGCTGAAGACCCGCCGTGTAGGGGTGCACGTTAAATCTGTCGAGAGCTCAAACGTCCTCCCGTTTGTGTGGTAGTTAGGAGAGGGGGGGGGTGCCAGCTCAGGTGTCCTCCTCGACACTTGACCATGGTTCAAAATTACGAAATCCGTCGCCAGAATCCCTCAAGTAGCTGAACATCCGACGTAAATATTCGCTCTCTCACTGAAGTGTAGCACGAGAGCATTTATGAAAGTTCTCTGAATTTTATAGCCTCAATGAGGAAATCTATCTTTTTTGTAAGTATCAATATATTGAGCTCACGATATCAAAAACAATAATCAAGATATGTTAAATAAGAAAAAACTAAGAACGATATATATTAATCTGGCGCTCGAAACAGTTCATACAATGGCCAACCTAAAATACATACACAACCATCAGTACCTGTGAATTAGTTCTTAAATACACTGAACAATAGTAAACTAATTCTAATTTTCTTCAAGAAATTACAGAAAAAAATTTCACCAATGGATCATGAAGACCGTAGTTAAGACATTTCTAAACTAAACTCAGGCCTACTGTACCCATCTCAGTATACGTGATCATTGGGCTCTAAGGTGTATGAGGAGTCCCTATCAGGTGGCCAGCCTGAAGCGAAACCCCCAGTGTTTAGCCTTCAAGCAACTTTGGTACTCATTTATGGACCCACTGAAGGGATGAAAGGCTGAATCGACCTTGCCCAACCCGAGGATAGAGCCCCGAACCTGTGGTGTTGAAACGCGATACGCTACCACTCGGCCACTGGGCCGTAATACAATTCTACTGATAGCAATAACATTGAGACCTTACGCAAACTTATGTGTTTGTTGATAGAAAGTGACAACAAATAAAACCTTTTTATGAGTAACTCATATATTGTTTCGTCTAATTTTTGTGTCCATAAACTAGCGACGTGTTTTTCTTTTCCTTTTCAAATAATAATTTACTTTGCATGATACAAGTGTGATTTTTTAAAGTAAGATGTTTAAGATGCTAACATGAAAATTCATAGCTTTATGTATTATTCTAGCTGATTTTTTAGGGCTGGAATCAACCTTCTATTTTTCAACAGATGTACAATTTTTTACGAGTATTCTTCGGGAACGTATGTTTCATGTAGAAACAGA
>BMAV01021392.1:41326-61114 GCA_019973955.1 Trichonephila inaurata madagascariensis | reverse complement strand
GCCGGCGTGTCATGAGTTTGAGCCCAGTACCGCTGAAGACCCGCCGTGTAGGGGTGCACGTTAAATCTGTCGAGAGCTCAAACGTCCTCCCGTTTGTGTGGTAGTTAGGAGAGGGGGGGGGTGCCAGCTCAGGTGTCCTCCTCGACACTTGACCATGGTTCAAAATTACGAAATCCGTCGCCAGAATCCCTCAAGTAGCTGAACATCCGACGTAAATATTCGCTCTCTCACTGAAGTGTAGCACGAGAGCATTTATGAAAGTTCTCTGAATTTTATAGCCTCAATGAGGAAATCTATCTTTTTTGTAAGTATCAATATATTGAGCTCACGATATCAAAAACAATAATCAAGATATGTTAAATAAGAAAAAACTAAGAACGATATATATTAATCTGGCGCTCGAAACAGTTCATACAATGGCCAACCTAAAATACATACACAACCATCAGTACCTGTGAATTAGTTCTTAAATACACTGAACAATAGTAAACTAATTCTAATTTTCTTCAAGAAATTACAGAAAAAAATTTCACCAATGGATCATGAAGACCGTAGTTAAGACATTTCTAAACTAAACTCAGGCCTACTGTACCCATCTCAGTATACGTGATCATTGGGCTCTAAGGTGTATGAGGAGTCCCTATCAGGTGGCCAGCCTGAAGCGAAACCCCCAGTGTTTAGCCTTCAAGCAACTTTGGTACTCATTTATGGACCCACTGAAGGGATGAAAGGCTGAATCGACCTTGCCCAACCCGAGGATAGAGCCCCGAACCTGTGGTGTTGAAACGCGATACGCTACCACTCGGCCACTGGGCCGTAATACAATTCTAGTGATAGCAATAACATTGAGACCTTACGCAAACTTATGTGTTTGTTGATAGAAAGTGACAACAAATAAAACCTTTTTATGAGTAACTCATATATTGTTTCGTCTAATTTTTGTGTCCATAAACTAGCGACGTGTTTTTCTTTTCCTTTTCAAATAATAATTTACTTTGCATGATACAAGTGTGATTTTTTAAAGTAAGATGTTTAAGATGCTAACATGAAAATTCATAGCTTTATGTATTATTCTAGCTGATTTTTTAGGGCTGGAATCAACCTTCTATTTTTCAACAGATGTACAATTTTTTACGAGTATTCTTCGGGAACGTATGTTTCATGTAGAAACAGACATTTTGAAAAATTCACATTATTTTCAGAGTTACCACCAATTAAAATAACTATTGACGTTTTTTTCTTAAAATTGCTCCCCTCTGTTGTCGTAAAATATGAATAAACCCACTTCTAAGTTATATATTTCAAAAATTCTAGTTGAGCCTCTGTAGAGAGGTCTGAGCTATATACAGGCAAAATATTATTATAACAGAAGCATTTTTCACAAAAGGAGAATATTTTGAAAATGGGTCATTCTATGTTCATTTTTTGTCAAAATATTGTACTTAAATAATTTTTTATTGTAATACTATTCTTAAAACAATTTTATATACATTGTCTAATCTAAGTGACACTAAATATCATGAAAATTATCCATTTATGCGCTTTTGCAAAATCACGGTTCCGAACGTAGTCGGATACCTTAAAAAAAGTTGTCGCAAGTAGCTGGATAACTTAATATACGAGTATAAAGTAAAGGGTAATGTTTACCTTGTCAACACAAAAGTTTCGTTACTGTTGTCTTCACCGATGAATGAAATCTCTAGTTTCCCCCAGGTTGTGCCTTGGCCCCTCGTGCTAGATATGGAAATACGATATTGATTGGCTGAAAGGAGGATAAAATAGAAAACACGTTATTTTTAAATTTGAAAACGATAATAAATTGAAAGAAATTATTAAAAATGAAACAACGGTAAACAAAAAATAATTAGTAAATATTAAAATTTTAAGGAAAATACTATATTTATAAACAGCATTACAAGCTTTATATCTCAAAATTACCTCTGTAATTCACAAAGAATTTTAAAATACAGATCGTTCTTTTAAAAGATTATCATCATAACGTTTCATTTCAATAAGATACGGGCTCATTGTGATATTGCTAGGAATGAGCATGCTGACTTTCTTGCTAAGAAAGGAGTCCTTGCGATACAAAGAGTCACGAGAATTTCAACCTTTAATACCTTAAGGCCTTTTACTAATATATGGTCTCCGCATACATCTCCGCAGCTTCCATTTTAAAATTATACTTAATTTTAAAATGGAAGCTGCAGAGATGTCGAAGGACAAGAACTGGGCAATCTTGAACGAGAACCTGTCTTGGGTTCCTTGAGGCTCCTAGAAAAGCTGTTGTAGCTCATTTTAGACTTATGACAGGGCATGACTGTAGATATCATAGATAAAAAAAAATTCATGTTTTGGGACTATTACACCTGCAGAATTGAAAATTGTTAAGCATATTTCTTTTATTGAGTAAAGATCCGCTAAGAAAGGAAAATCGACCTCCAAAGGGGGTTGCGAAGGTGTTACAGTGAAAAAAGTAGCACTTGGGAAGTATTAGACCCACAGACTTGAAATTCAGCTTCTTTTTTCGAGTAGCAATCTGCTAAGAATAGGTTTTTTCAGAAATCCTCCAAGGGTTGAGGTACACAAGTGTAAAAGATAAATATACTTCTGCATCAGAAGTTTAAGACTTGAGTCCTTTTCAAATCATGTTGCGAGGGCTACAGAACCGTTTTTCAATAAATCAAAAATTTAGTGTTAGGACTTAGGTATCTCAATAATTTTTAAAAAAATACTGGTATGTAGTCCTCAGGAAATATCAGCGAAATAAGCGCGGGAGGGGGGGGGCGATGGATGTATCCAAAAAATCTGAAGATTCCCTTTACAGAAATTATTATATTACGGGACATCCAAATTGAATCAACAATATTTACTGAAAAAATGCCGCGATATTATGAAAGCAAATAATGCAGTGGCGTAACGTACACCCCCGCATTCTAGGAGGACCAAAGACTATGTTATGTTATGGTTTACAATGCCCCAAACCTGACTTTGCAGGGAGTCTTAATATTCTTCGTCACGCCACTGAAATAATACATAATGAAACTAATTTAATGCAAATTTTTATATCCATTATATTAACTGTTATTCATAAACTGGACAATCTTGAACAGCTTAACTGGCTTGCCCGTGCATAGCACGGACTACCGATAGCTGACCACAGTCGTTTTCAAGTAATCTGGATGGACACTGATATTTTCTTCATTCTATCTTAGATTTGCATATATTTTTAATTCGTATAGTGAGATTATTCAAGCCCAGTGGCTGAGTGGTAGCGTTTCACGCTTCCATGCCACAGGTCCGGGGTTCAAATCCCGGGCTGGGCAATGTCGAATTACCCTCATCCCTTCAGTAAGTCGATAAATGAGTACCAGGCTTTCTTGGGAACTAAACACTGATGGTTTCTCGTCAGACTGACCACCTGACCGGAATATCTGGTCATGCACCTCAGAGCCCAAGGTCACGTATACTGAGATGGGCACAGTGGCCTTGGCCCTCATGGGCTGTTGCACTACTGAGTTTAGTTTAGTTTATATTGATATTATAAGTGCGAGTGTTTTTAAGAGATGAAGTTTGTCCATGATACTGAAATACTCTTTATCCGAGAATTTCTTTGTGGTGAAGGCAGGCATTTTTCATTGAAGGCAGAAATTTAGATTTTTAAAAATATTCGATCAAGAACAGGAGTTAGCAAAGCAATGCGCAATATGTTGCTTGAAAAGAAATGAAAATGGAAAGATTATCCAAAAAAGCCGATATTATCTCTGTCACTATTGCAATATAAGACTTAGTATTACACCATGCTTCAAATTGTGTGGGCATATGTAAATGCTCACACACACAAAACCTTTAGCCATTTGAAAAAGGGGTACGAATATGAATTTCTTAGTAAGCATGATAGGAATTCTTTTAAGATATGTGAAACATTCTCCATGGCATGCAGAGTGTACTTGTAAAAATCAAACACATAAGAAATTTTGAGTTCCACAATTATAAAATAAAAATAAAAAGTGTGAAAGCCTTAAAATATTGAAAATTAAAATAAAATTCCTCCATTTTCGCATTCTGTTAAGTACAGTAAGACCCCGCTTAACGCTGTTTAGCGCTCTTTTATTTCAAACTGGGGATTCCCCGAAATTGTAGGTTTCAAAATATGTACATAACATATCCGAAACTGTGTAGTTGTGTTTCTTGTTTGGTGCGGTGCTGTACGGACGCATTTTTATCATTTGAAACATTTGTTGACATTATTGCAAGTATAAATTTATGTAATACTATAAAGATTAATACAGTGACAAATATCATGATCTTTAGTTTTTATCATGGGTGATAATGAAAAACAAGAAAAGAAAGCAACCAGAAAAAGCATTTCACTGGAAACTAAAATGCAAGTGATTAGAAGATTAGATTCTGGTGAACGTCCATCTCAAATGAGTGCTGAATTGAATTTAGGAACTTCAACAAGATGCCTTCTTGACAAAAAGGCAGAAAATTGGAAACACAGAATATACTGAATAATCTGACTGACTTAGACTTTTATTTGTTTTTATATGTATATATTCGTTTATATTGTTTTTATTTTTGTAAGAAATAAATGTTTGGTTTTATTTTTTATATAAGAAAAACATTATTAAACTTAATACCTAACCAATTTTCTATCCATCTTACCCTAACCCCATTATTTACATGTTAAGATAGCCTCGTTTAGAGCTGTTTCGCATTACGCTCTACTTTGATGGAACGTACCCCTGCGTTAAGCGGGGTCTTACTGTATCATGCTTAGTCACTTGCAATAAAGAAATGTGCTTTTTTTGGAACATTTTGGCCAAAACATTTGCCCACTTAAGAGGTTAAAATAAATTCCTGATCGCACCTTACGTTTGTTATTATTAAGGTACAGTGATTAGGTCAAACATGTCATTGCGAACTTTTACGAAAGTAATCAGGTGCAAAAGAATTTTACATTTCATAGGTACATACATTATAATTTTGTACAATGGACATCTAAGGGTAGTTTTAAATGGGTATGTCTTTAGTATTCCATCTATAAAAAGAACTCACCACAAAATGGTTCAGTTTCTCTCGTCACTAGATAATATTTCCCACGGGCATACTGGGACTTGTCTGCATAGTACCCCATGTTGACACATCCCTGTCCACTGCATTTAAAGCATTTTCCAGCCAGAAAATTCTCGTAACTATCGCACGGGAATGCTGGGAACTTGCAGCTGGGGATAATGGAATCTATAAAGAACCTGAAGGCGCGGCGGTGATTACACAGGCTCTGCCATTTGCCATCTGAAAGGAAATGAAATGAATGATTTTGTCATTTTTGGGGCTTCCATTTGTACGATTTTACACTGTTCTATCAATATTGCTCTTCATTATAAAACAGACCCTCGAAAG
This sequence comes from Trichonephila inaurata madagascariensis, assembly GCA_019973955.1. Lineage (NCBI taxonomy): Eukaryota > Metazoa > Arthropoda > Arachnida > Araneae > Nephilidae > Trichonephila > Trichonephila inaurata. The sequence goes on along the minus strand of BMAV01021392.1, from coordinate 55,708 downwards.
CTTCTTGTGATTTTATCGATGTTACAATTAATATTAATGTTAATGTATCATAATTATCTCACAGTAGTTTTGTTGCAAGTCTGCAGCTTTCTAAAGGACTTATCCCACGTATATGTATTTAGAGCAATTTTTCTTTCAAGTAACCCTCTCGAGCAATTTCCGCCTATTTACCATAGCAACGGCTGCGAACAACTTTTTGTTAGTGAGCTGAAAGAACTGTCGAAATTAAAGCGGTTCTTCGTCTCTCTGCGTCATAAACAAATGCGGTAAAGATGACAGCTTAGGCTTTGTCAAACGCATTAGAAACTGGGAATAATATTTTAAACAGAATGGCACTCCATTTCTGTTTACGACCGTCAACAAAAGCGTGATCGGAATAAAAGAAATAATATTGAATGTTCATTTTCCGAAGCAGAAAAATTGACAAGTAATTTTTGAATGTGGACAGAGCGCGGCTGACGTCAGTGCGCGTCGGTTTGCTTGCGGTAACCCTTCACCCTCATAGCTGACCAAAAAATTTCCCGATGCAGTTGTTCGCGACATACGTATATGATAAGACCTTTGGAGAGCTTAACAATATAAGAGCAATATTTCTTTTCAGCTGGAGCAGACATTGCTAATTTTACCATCGTATTGCAAAAATAAAAATACTTTAGTAAGTTTGATATATTTTCATTTTTTTTTAAGTAAACTTAGCTTTACAGATTTTCTGTTACAAATAAAACAGTCTCTAGCTTTGAAAATTAAAGACTATATAATTTATTTATTTCAAACATTGTCTAAAATGGCTGATCAAAAATGAAGGTGCACAACAAAGAAAAATTCAAAACTTTTAAGAAAATCAATTTAATACATTTCATTTGTAACAAATTACTAATTTTTCAGTTGTGCATATAAAATCCACTGGCATATTCGATTTTAAAATATGAAAGAATAGAACCAGAACACTAGATATAATATTCGAGATTGTCCAGGAGTATTCAATAAGTATTTTAATAAATTCAATTATTAATAACAACATTACTGCATTACTTGTTCCCCGTTTTTAAACAAATCTACCATAAAGTTAGATCAAATTTTCACCAAAAAAAAACTTTCTTACATATGATATCAGTGACAGCTCCGATGAAAACGTTATTGCATCCAATCTGGACTCTGCCTCCGTTGGGATAGAAGTCGGCATGCCCAAGAGGCTCGAAGGTTCCCAGACCCCCTTTTAGGAAACTGTTGCCATTGGAATGAATGACGTCTACAAAGGTGGCGTCTGAAGGATCCAACTTGATTTTGGAATCGTAGCCTTCGAAAAGCGGAGAGGCCGGATCCAACCCTACGAGATTCACAAAGATGCCTCACCTTTCAAAATCCCACATAAATAAAAACACTTTAAAATACATGTTCTTTTCGAGAGTGCATCATACAAAATGTTTCGAAAGACATGAGCTTAAATTTAAGGGGTTGATAAAAAAAACACTTAAACAAGCAATGTTCATCAAACAATGAGCGCTAATATCCGGACGATATTCCACTCTTTGCAGAATGTCTTCGACAGCTTAAGACCATTGCAATCGCACGAATAATTTTCGGTTGGGCACATGTCTTTGTGACGGCTCTTTCCGCGTCCTTCCATTAATAAAGTCCTCTTGGGAAATCTTTGGTCTTTCAAATATATTTTATTCACAACCAACCGTCTGAAGAAGAAACCCTGATTATTTAAATTAGGTCTGCTAGGTTTTCAAGCTAGAAGAAAGTGAGGAGATAGGATAGATTACTACTGATCAGGTATTATTCAATTTTATAGTGTATTTCAGATATTTAATAAGTGAAAGAATTAAAGTGGCGATTGGTCACTAGAGTTTAATTAGTGCTCAGATAATTAGGAAAGTAGACCCGATCCTGAAATAAGTGGGTCGACTTTTATAGTCTTCTCGTACTTCGCGTTCTTAGTTATTTATCTACATATTGCTTAGATTAGGCGCATATCTTTTTTAAAATTACTTGAATTTGTGCTGCTAATTGTGTGATCAATAAATAGATTGTCTTTGGATATCGCTAGTCTTCCTACCCTTCCACCCACATCTCTAGTCTTGGACCAAAGGCACCTCACATCTTCTCAGAAAATGCTGCCTGACAGTCCTTCAGCTTCTTGAACATTCACATTCGCATGACCGTATATAAACTGCAAGTCAGCCTTTTCCTGATTACTCCGCGTTGCCATGTCTTCTGAAATCCACAATAGAAATGACAATGTGCAAGAAAACTGGCAGATTATGCTTTCCATTACAGCGCCGTCTAGCGGCTCATTGCTTGCCCTCGGCCATGCATAAAAAGATGATTTTGCTTTGGTTCATAATCATAGGTTCCCAAACGTTTTTGTCTCATAGACCCCTTGCCATGTTTTTCAGTTTGGGGTAGACCCCTGCTTACCTAATATTGAATTTTTGCAAATTTACCAATTTAAATGTCTTTTTGACAACTAGTATGGATCTACTTACTTTAAACGATTTAAATTTCAAACTGAAGTGAAGTATGGTGTTTAAAACTTAAGAAAAAAATGTTCATTAAATTAAAATTTAATTTATACATATAATAATGTGGAACAAACAAATGCTTTTAAAGAGAGGAATAAATCTAGTGCTTCAATAACGTTTTTTTAACATTTGGAATCAATTGTGTCAGGTTTAACCCTAAATCTCCGCAGTTAGTAGTGCCCAGAACTTATCCCACCCCCTTTTTTTGTTTTCGATATTGGCAACCACGCTGAAAAAGTAATTAAAATTTTCTCACGATATTCCATAATTCGTGATAAATGACAGGTATGTCTTTTTAAAGCCCAAATTGTGGACATGGTCTTTGTTTATAATAAAATTTATGCTGCCACCTTGTAACTACAAATTAACCTTATTAAAATTTGTAAGTAAATCTAATAAATAGATAAAATCTGTTTTCTACGTGACTAAATTTTCTTGTGTAAAACTAAAATCATAATTTGGTTTAGTGAGAATCAATGTCATAGACCCCCATTTACACCTCATGGACCCCTAAATTATTTTTTCGCTGACTTGGACCCCTTGCAGGTCGTCATAGACCCCTGGGGTTCCATATAGACTACTTTGGGAATCACTGGTTTAGATGCTTGTTTTAGCCGTTGCTTATTTGGATGCTTGTTTTAGCCATTGCTTGTTTGGATGCTTGTTTTAGCCATTGCTTGTTTAAATGCTTGTTTTAGCCAGTGCTTGTTTAGTTGTTTTCTATCACACCTTAAATTTTTGCCCATGAGTTTCAAACAATCCGCCGTATATTATAGATTTCTTAATAGCACTACAGTTGTAAATAATATATCAGCATATAATTGATTCTCAAAACTATAATATGTTAACTAAAAAATGAATAAAAGGAAATGTAAAAATTGTTACTTACAAGTTTTTCCACAATAAGGAATGGATTTTTGGACATGGAATAAAAATACAAGGAGATTCTAAAATCATGGGACAAAATTGAGGGGGGGAGGTCACTAAAACAAATAATTTTTGGATAGGAATGTATGGACGGAAGTACCACGTTGAGGCACTAATAGAAAAAATAATACATTAACGAAAACATAAAACGTTAATTAGCAGCATACATAACGAGTTATTCCGTACAGAAAATGTTAGAACAGTTTTAGAAATTGCATCCATCAACAATCCAACAGTAAGACTCTCCAAATGGTTGATTGATTCACATGTAGACGCCATGCTCCAGCTCTTGTACTTGCTCCGGGTGTTTTGTTCACATGGTCCAACATGACTTTTTCCAGGTGTGTTTGTCGTACAGTCCTCGATCTACCTCTTCCATCACTGGCAGTAAATGAACCATTTTCACACAGCTGTGCGATGTAACTGCTTCTACTTGGAAAGCGTTCCCGATACAGTCGTAGCACTACTCCACCGTTACCATTAGCAGCACCGTATATTCGATGCAAGCTTGCCTTTTCGCTATTAGTAAAATCACACATAACGACCAAAATCTTGAGCACAACACAGGCACACCGCTTTGTTACCTTCAACTTTCGGCAATATTATCAGCTAATCACGCCTTAAGGTACCCGATTACGTTCGGAACCGTGATTTTAAAAAACCGCATAAATGGATAATTTTCATGATATTTAGTGTCACTTAGATTAGAATACATGTATAAGATTGTTTTAAGGACATTTCGACAAACAAAATTATTTAAATACAATATTTCGGCAAAAAATTAACTTAGAATAACCTTTTTTCAAAGTGTTCTCCTTTTGTGAAAAATGCTTCTATTATAATATTTTGCCTGTATATAGCTCAGACCTCTGTACAGAGGTTCAACTACGATTTTTGAAAAATTCACATTATTTTCAGAGTTACAACCCATTGAAATATAATTATCGGCGTTTTTTTCTTAAAATGTCTCCCCTCTGTTGTCGTAAAAGATGGATAAATCCATTTCTAAGTTATATATTTCAAAAATTCTAGTTGAGCCTCTGTACAGAGATCGGAGCTATATACAAGCAAAATATTATTATAATAGAAGCATTTTTCACAAAAGAAGAATATTTTGAAAATGGGTCATTCTATGTATGTTCTTTTTTTTGTCAAAATATTGTACTTAAATAATTTTTTATTGTAATACTATTCTTAAAACAATTTTATGTGTACATTTTCTAATCTAAGTGACACTAAATATCATAAATATTATCCATTTATACGCTTTTGTAAAAGCACGGTTCCGAATGTAGTCGGATACCTTAAAGGTCGAAAAGCATGCTTGGCGGTAGGTGGATGCAATTACTAAAACTGTTTTAATATTTCTCTACGGAATCATTCGTTAAGTATCCTGCTAACGAAAATTTTATATTTCCGTTAATGTTTTATTTTTTCTGTTTGTACCTCACAAAGGGGCGACCCTTCCACCCAAATATTTCAAAACAAAAATAGTTTGTTTTAGTGAGCTCTACCACTCCTGAAAATTTGTCCCATGATTTTAGAATTATCATGTATATTAAATTTGCATGGGAATTTATTTATGTACACAACTCACCTTCACACCCCATATAAGACAGTTATTTAACTCTACAAAATGTTTAAAAAGAATATTTAATTTTAAAAAAAGGCGAAAAAAACTAAAATAAAGTAAGTACAGTGGGTGATCGGTTAACGAACACTTTCACGAAAGATTTTTGTGTTCGGATAACGAACACTTTCAAGAAAGGTTTTTTTGTGTTTGGACAACGAACACATATTCGGATAATGAACAAAACGAATTCTAACGAACACTTCCCGGTTCTGAAAAAAAAAATACTAAACATTTGTTATCATTTTGCATACAAAATAAGATCACTGAAAGGATAAATGTTTAAAGTATGCTTAGTATTGATAATTACTAAAGGAAACTTGAATTAACAAAGAATTTAAAGGTCATTCAATAATTATTATTATAACCAAAATCAATACACACTTGAATACTTGAATTTCAATATGAATATCAACATTTTCTGACAGCTGATAAGTTATGGGCGAGTGGATTTGCTGACATGGCAAATAAATTAAGCGAATTCTTAATTTTTTTCAAACAGTGCAGACTATAAAATATAAAGGTGCCGATGAGAGACGCGCTACCGCCGTAAAAATACGTGAAACATGAGAAACGGACTAAAAATCGTTTTTCATCTCTCCTGAATTATGTCGCTTACCTATTAAACTTCAAAGTTCTATTGAAAAAAAAATTCTAGTAGAATATTCATTCAAATTAGACCATCAGTTTCGGTTTTGATTTAATTTTTTTAGGGTCTCCAGAACGAATTAATCGATTTCACATAGAAGTCTATGGTGAATCGATGATCGGTTAACGAACAATTCGGATAGCGAACATAGTCTTGGAACGGATTATGTTCGTTAACCGATCACCCACTGTAATAAAAATTTTAGACAAGAACAAATTTTTCGAACAGAAAAATAACTTTCCTAACTAGACGAACATTTATATATTCTGTATTTTGATAAATACCTGTGATCCTGCTGATATTGTGGCACTCCATTCCTGTGAACCCCGCCACGTGAGCACCCAGGGAAAACCCAATGAGATGATAGTCGCTATTGGTCAATCCTCGCTCGTAGTTGATCATGCGAATGAGGGCCGCCAGCTGCTTGCCCACCAGTTGAGTATTGGCCGCCGCCTGAACGTAATTGGGAAGCGCCGACCCCTTCTCCCAGTCCACAACGATCACGTTCACGTCCTCCTGCATAGATCAAGAAAATGTGAAACAAAATGTACAAATTAATTTTAATATCGAATCATAATGTTGAAAATTGTATAGAAGAAATGTCCTGTGTCAAGCAAGCAAAAGTTTAGTGAAGTTGGGGCTACCTACTTAATTGTGGTTATATTACACGTTGAAGCCTTTTGCCTTAGCGTGATTCTGTGCTCGGCTAGGACAGATATTTCTTAAGGCTGCTTTCACACGAGGCAACTTTGTGACAGTCAATTCGTTTCCTGTCACCACTCCTCTAGTATATAGAAGGGAGATAATCCCTTTCACATATGGTCAAAAAATTGACTTAAAAGGGAGTACTGAAAGAAAAAGAGGAGTACCTGATTCATCGCTGACAATGATTCAGTCTGAAGATGCAATAAAAAGATTTCTCCGTTTCCAATACACAAATCGCCGCGTTTGAAGAACTTAGCTCCCACAATATCCTTTAGTGGAGTAAACTAGGAGAACATACTGTACTTACATAATTGATTATTGAATATAAAATAATAAGAACACTTCCTAGTACGAAGTATATGTACGAAGTAGGATTCAAAAGTTCCCATAATGAGTCTATAACGACCTTGAAAGTGATGTGTTCTGAAGTCTCGAGGGGCGAAATCAGGAGAGTAAACAGGATGTGGCAATTAAATATTTTCATTTTTAGTTGATTTGTAGTTTATGAACACTTTTTGAATCAATGAATATCTCCTATTAACAGTTTCAACAATGCTTTAAAAATTTCCCCCTTTCCTGAAGATTTATGATGATTTTTCTTTCAATAATACATCGATCTCTATTCTGTTGCCTGCCATGGAAACACAAAAGCTTTTAAATATCAAATCCCAAATAAATCGTAAAAGAAACTTATAATTACTTAAAAGCACGATTTAGTGCAATTATTTCACAATCAAAGGTCTTTAAAAGCTCTATTTCGTAAGTGTATGCAGACTTTTGGCGCGCATGGTTGGTGATTATTTGGTGGTCATTCTTGTTTTTTTCTTGTTAAAGTGAATTTTGTTGTTTTTGTTTGAATGAAAATTTTTTGAAGAAACCCTGAGACAAGTATTTTGATTTTCTAAAGCGAGAATTTAATAGTAATTATAGCATAAACACGTTAGATTATTGCCTGTACGCAGATTTTTGGAGGCAAGTGTCGTCAAATTTTTCTTCCAATATTTTTTATGAAAAATTAATAAATTTTAGTACTTGCCTTTTTAGAAGGGAAGTCTAGTGAAGCACTTCCAAAGTTACTGGATCATTCCATCAAATAAGGAGGGCACAAGATGTCTATTCACTAAACTACACAATCCGCTTTAATTTTTTGATTACATACTATTGCAAATATCTATTAGAAATTAGTGTACATAATAGCCAAATGGTTACGGTCACGAACTCGTGGTCGCCTTTTTTTCCAACGAGTCATGCCGCATAAGGCCCGAGACCATATAGAAATGTTGATGCATCTTAAATTTGTCGAGGCTCAAAGTCTTCGCGTTGGCGCGTGTGGAATTTTGGAAAGTTGAGAGTGACAACTCAGATGTTATCCTCGTTACTCGACCATGCTCTTAATTTTATTAAGAGGCTCGTCATAAGAACTTCCGAATAGATTCAGAACGTGACAATAATAAATTAAAAATGAATGATAAAAGCTCAGTGACTGAGTGGTGACGTATCATGCTTCCTCGACACAAGTCTGAGGTTCAAATCTCGGGCTGGGAAAGGTCGAATCAGCATTTCATTCCTTCAGTGTGTTGATAAATGGCTGCCAAGCTTGCTTGGGAACTAAACATTGAGGGTTTTGCGTCAGACTGACCACCTGACCAGAACATCTGCTCATGCACCTCAGAGCCCAAAGTCGCGAAAACTGAAATGGGCACAGTGGGATGTTGCGCCACTGAGTTGAGTTTAAATTTGCAAATGAGTGATAAAGTGATCCAAAAATAGGATGTTTCTTATAGTATACGAATTATTTATTAATTATTCACTTATTATTAATTTAATTTTATAATTATTTATTGTTTTTATTGAGTTAATAAATCGATAACTAGTTTATTAATTACTTAAGAGTATATGATTTACTTAAAGGTATTTAATTTAATAGGTTTTACAATTTTTTTATTAGCACCTATATACTATAAATGTATTATGTAAAACAACTTTTCGTTCAAAATAATACAAAAAGCTAAGAGCTACTTTGAAAGGCCCAGTGGTCGAGTGGTAGAGTATCGTGCTTCTACACCACAGGTCTGGGTTCTATTCCCGGGCTGGGCAAGGTCGACTCAACCTTTCATCCCTACTGCAGTGGGTCGATAAATGAGTACCAAGCTTGCCAATATTATATATTTATATATATAATATTAATATATATTTATATATTTATATATATATATAGATTTCCAATATTATATATTTATATATATAATATTGGAAATCTTGTTTCAGATGGCCCACCTGATCGGAACATCTGCTCATGCACCTCAGCGCCCAAAGGTCACGTGTACTGGGATTTGCATAGTAGGGCCCTCATGGTCTGTTCGCCACTAAGTTTGAGTTTAAGAGCTACATTAATATAAATAAACTTAAATAACACAACAACTTTAAATAAAAATTTAAAAATTCATAACGTTATTTTAAAGTGCGACTCCTCCTGAATAATTGAAGCACACATGAATTCTGATTTACTAGTGAGTTTCTCGCGCGCGCGCAAGAACTTCGTTTTACAAAAGTTGGTCTGGGTTTTGTGATCACATGATTGTGATATTAATAAAATACTTTTTTATGTACGCTTATTAAAAATTCTTTAAAAAATGTAATAAATTCCAAATTTAACATTTTTTTAAAAATAAGTATTGCTTTGGTGCAAAATTGCGTACCAAATTTTATAACTATAATTAACAGCAAACTGTTACAAAAAATATGAAAGCATTTCCACAGAGGGGAAAAAAACTCTTGGAATTTGAAATAAAGAAAAATTAATGATTTAACCTTTTTTTGTATAAATCAATTTAACTTTTTTACTATTGAGGTGTAAGTAAAAAAAAAAATGAATAAAAAAAATATCATAACTCTGGATTTTTTTTTAACTCAAAACCTTCAAATTTTGAGAAATTATTAAAAAAATACAGATAATAATTTAGGCTAAAAATAATTCGATTTGATTTTTTTAAATTTTTTTTTACCGATTTTTGTCAATTGAATCGCATTGTTAAGGTGACCAACCGTATTCCTTTAGGGTGGACAGTCCTCCTTTTATAGGTTCTGTCCTTCCTCGAAAAGTGTCCTCCTTTTCAATATTTTAAAACCGATCTGTTAATTTCTGTATTCAGAGATGACCAATATGTACCCAATATGTCGAAGAATGGTCTGAAACAAGCATCGCAGGAAATAACAGTTTTTAATGGTATTTTTTGACTTCATCGCAAGTAAATTTGGCAGATATAGAAAATTGCATTGAGTTTTTATCGAAAGGAATGCCTGATATTAAAATCGATGACAAATGTCAGTTTGAAGAAGAAAGAAGACTGATTGTATATTTAAATTTTGATAAATTAGTACAATTGAAAAATCCACATGCTGAGAAATTGATAAAATATGGGTGAAAATACTTAAACCATTTAAAAAGTGAACACATTCCATAGGAAAATTTAGTTATTCTTGCTGAATTTACGTTGTGCTAACCTGGAACTAATGCAGAAGTTGAAAGAGTTTCTTCAGTTGGTAATGATTTTAGGACAAGTGAGAAATAGATTGAAAGTTAATATATTGGTTACATTGTTTACCATATTTTCTTTGCTCCGAAGTTTCCGATTTATTAGAAAATAATATGTTGACAAAAAAAATCATTCAATGGAAAAATACTCGCTTGAGTAAATAATTAAACGAAATAAAGCGTAATTAGCATATTTTTGTTTGAATTAATAAAATGTTTCATATATTTACGTTATAATTTTTTCTTTAATTTTTCGTCCTCCTTTTCATTGTAAAAAAACTGGTCGCCTTAGCATTGTGTTCCCTTAATTGTAACAAAATTTGTAATTTTTGCAAAAGACATAGGCGAATTACAGCTTTCGAGTAATTTTTACATTTCAGATTTTGCCAGTTCTTAATATATATTAAATAGAGTAAACATTTTACAGTTCAAACAGCTATTACATTGCCAAACAGCACAATTACTTAACGATAAAATTTTGAGACAAGGCTTATGTTTAGCTGTAATAAGTCGGTTAGAGCAAAAAAAAAAAAAAGAAAGAAAATAATAAATAGAAAGATTGAATTTATGATTAAAATATACGTTGGATTTGCTTATTACGGTCGTATTTAGCAAAATCTTATGATGTTTCAGCTGCCAGTTTTTCCACACGATACTTCTTTTATTTTGTCTTTGGTGCCGCAGGTGGTGTCAGTTACTAAAATTAAATCATAAGTAGACGACCCAAAAAACGCTTCTAATTAGACACACACACACACAAATAAGGTAATATTATTATTAAGTTTTTGAATTCTTAAAGAGAGAGAGAGAGGTGTGAAGAAATCAGAAATGTTTATCATTTTAAATGCTTGCATACAAGGCGATGATAGACAAAACATCAGACGCTTTGTTTAATTGTCCTTTGTAACACAATAGTATTTGCAGAACCTTAGCAGAAAAAGTTCTATAAATATTCATACAAACACATTTAAAGAAATAAAATTCCGTAAAATTTTTTTAAGATACCATTTTAAATTAAAATACAAAGCTGCAATGAATAAAATGATTTGTAAGTTCAACACATTTTACTAAAAGGTTTTCTATGTATGAAATAGCAGATTAAATTATCTGCAGCGGGTTTTCTTTGCGTAATATTTATTTCCCGATCTTTCAGAAAATATTTTTCTTTTATTTTGTTACAAACGTATGATTTTATTTTATATTCTTAATCAGAATTGTTTGGATAAGTGATAGGAAACGCAAAAATTATTGCAGAAATGCTCCTCATTTACATTTCGAAACGAAACTTGTTTATCTAAGAAACAAACGTAACTTATTTCGCAGCGAGTTATCCTGAGGTTTTTATAGTCTTTTCATGCAAATAACGACCATTGAAAGAAAATGCAGACTACTAAATCAGCATTTTTCGCTATCTTCGATTAATAGGTTGACGAAATAGATTAAATAGGAAACATTTTCTGTCTACTCTTCTAGTTTACCCTCGTAGTGGATGAAAATTTAGTTAGATGTTTATTACTTTTTCTCAACAAGTTGAAAGCACGTTACAAAAGAAAAAAAAAAGGTGAAAGACAGAAAAGAAAATCGAAAATATGTATGTGTACTTATTCCAGGAAAGAAATGATGCATGTGTGATGTAGTTCATATTATAAATTTTCTATCGGAATCCATAAAATATTCCGTTAATTGAAATTTTTATAAAAAAAATCTCAAAATATTCCTTGTTTTTTAAATTTTATTTTGCTTGCTTTTTTAAGTGCTAAGTTCTAATACGAATCAAATGTATATATAATAGTACATTTTTAAGTGTTCCATTATATTTTTAGTAATATACTTAGTGCAATGCTTTAATTAATAATACGTTATAGTATTTTCGTACATAAAATTTGGTACTCAACGAGGGCGGAAGGACCTTTCTTGATTGGCATTGGAACAAAACTGAGCAATCACATTACTTTCTTAAATACTGCTTTAAAAATTCTTCTTAGACATTATTATTTGGATAAATTTATCAATTTTCTTTATCCATAAGTTGTTTTTTTTTTTTTAATTTCAAAATCAACCAAGATTTTTTTTTGTTTTCAATCATTACCGATTTCTATGAAAAGTAATATCCTGCTATTGCAAATAAATAAATAAATAAAAAATGTTCTGAAAAACAAAACTAGTATTTAATTACTGCATGTATGTTGAATTCGTAAAGAACGAAAAAGAGCCGAAAATAATACATCCTATTGCATTTTGCATAAATTACTTTTTTATTTTTAATAAAAATAAGTACAATCCAGGGGTTTCCGTACACACTAACACATATATTTGCGGGGGAAGGGGTTAGTAATTACTTTCAAATATAAAATTCCAGCATAATAAGAAGATCAAATTTAGAAGAGAAACTTTAGTTTACCCAATTTCAGAATAAAAATTATCCATAAAAACATTTAATTCCCGAGTGCAAAATGGAATAGCGTTAAACGGTATGTATCTTTTCTGGATTAAAAAATGCCTACGATTAAGGAAAGACATTTTAATATGTGTATAATTAACTGCAAGTTTTTTTCACAGTTAATTGGAAGTTCCTCCTAATCTTCAAGGCAATAGTTCTTCGTATCTGTTAATTACATTGCTGTACCACAGAGCACAAGACATTAAAAATTAAGGGTAATTGTTGTCATTCTCCAGTTGCTCTACAAAATCCTTCATGGGACTTAAGTTTAATACTCCACAGGGCCAAAACATTTACTTTTCTTTAAAATAGATGTCTTTAACCTTTTAGCCGGAAAACCATATCAAAAAATTCACAGAGAACTGCAAACCACATGTCTGTCAAAAAATAGTGTAATCAGAAAATTTAAAGAGGATTTGTTTTACAAGACAAAAATTGGTTCTAAGTGAAGAAACGTTTTTCAGATTTATATTTATGTAACGATATCATCTACATAAACCAGTAACAGTATCCCGGACAGGGGTGATCAACTTTGACTGTGGTATGTTACGTGCTTACGAATCCATAGGTTGCGGTTCTGTCCTCCAGATATGCGCCACTTCAATGGTAACGCGGACGTGATCTGAAAAGGCAACCTTCTGATCTGTCGTGAGGTGATCTACCGCAAAAAGAGCAATCAAAAGTCGTCAGACCCATTCGACGCAGCAACCAAAAGCCGTCAGACTCACTTGACACAACAACACCAATAACCAGAAACAACACACGCTCACAATATTAAATATATCATTCGTTCGCCTATCCACCGACTTACTGGTGGGGGAGTAATGTAGCGATATCACACATCTACATAAGCCAGTAACAGCCTCCGGACAATGTTGATCATTTGTCTAGTGGTAAGCTACGAATCCATAAGTCGCGGATTCTGTTCTTCGTATATGCGCCACTTCATGTATATTTGGTTCAAAAAAGTGAACTGGAAGTTTTAAAAAATATTTACTGTACAATAAAATTTTTGAATCATTCGTCATTTTCAGAATATTTTTTCCAAATGGATATAAAACATGTAAATAGAATATTTCAAATATCAAGAATAAGAGAAAAAAAAAGTTTTTTAAGACAAAAACATTTTTTGACAAATTCAAATGTGGGGACACTAAAATGCCTTCAGCGGGCTACTCTAGGCCCGCGGACCACGGGTTGAAGACCCTTACTTTAAAGCTTCTTTTGACGAAAAAGATGTTTATAATTTGTTGTCCTATGTTCTTTCCTAGGATTTAATTTGGTTATAATTTTTATGCAAATTTAATAAATCAAAATATGAGTAACGGGGGAAAAAAGGATCTTATTGATGGCTTTGAAAATATAAAATAAAAGCAACGTGTGTAATTTAAATTTAAAATTCTTTTAATCATGCGAAAAATATTTTATAGAATTTATTGTGTTTTGTAAAGCAATTTATATTCTCCATAGTGTAACGAGAATGGTAAAAAAAATGGACAATAGTGCGCATTCTTTCCGCCGAGTGAATACTTACTTAACCAGTCAGCCTGTCAGCTCGATCAAGAAAGCAGATGTCAATGTCTGCAAGCGAAAATCTCTCGTTATTTCTATAATATTAACTGTTTTCATATAATTGGAACTGTGATCCATTTAAATGTAAAAAAATTTGAATCGATTTTAATTTTTAATGAGTTTGAATTTAGAAACCATGAATAAAAGTTGAACTGAGCAATCCGCCGTAGTAATTCCTTTGATCACAGTCTTACAATAGTTAACTGTACATCATCAATATAACGAAAGTCTCCATGTTTATTCAATGCAGAAGTAAAAACATATGTCATGATTGCTAAGAGGAGGATATTATTAATAGAATATATTATAAAAGCAGTAGAGAGATTATATATATAGAACGTTATAACCACTATTTGTGGGGGGGGGGGGGGGGGGGGGGGGGGGGGGGGGGGGGGG
>BMAV01021392.1:18011-32901 GCA_019973955.1 Trichonephila inaurata madagascariensis | reverse complement strand
ATTTGAAATCAAGAGATATTTGTAAATGTATCAACAGTTCGATATTAGTAGTAATTATTGTATTACGAACGTCTTTGATTAAAAGGTTCTCATTAAAGTAATCAGCAATGAACATGACCCCTCCCATCATAGAACATTTTTAAATTTCTAAAATAGTAAAATTATTTTTAGACTTCACTATCGTAGTCAAAACAACGATCGCTTGTGTATAAGTGAGATTTCTCTTTCAATAATAGCAAATGAATAGGAATGACACATTGGCGACTGGCTTGGCGACAAATTTGGCCAACAAATGTCTCCGCCAAATTTTGCGGCAATTTTGAAGAGAAAGCCTTAGAAAGTCTAATAAGGGTCTTCATGACTTTCAATTTGCACAAAATCTGTTCGAAGAAGATCTCTACTGTAAAAAAGTAATATGATGACCAGATTTCGAATCTGTAGGTCTAACAGCTTTGGACATCTCATGATGAATGTGGCAGAGTCGTTTATCACCTATATATATACGTATCTAAGTTATATTTTAAGCCCATGTATCCCCCGCTTAAGAGTATATTTCCTCAAAACCCGTCCATTAATGAATCTCTACACAATAAAAGAAACACACCTATCAAATTTCAAGTTTGTAGGTCAAATAGTTCCGGAGATCCCGTGATGAGTGGGTAGCTTTGCTATTATATATTGTTGATAGATAAAATACTATCACGAATTTTAAAACAGGTACGAAAAATAAACAAGTCACGTTGTATGAGCGAACGAAGACCGCACCACTAAAAAAAGTCTTCAATGCTCAACCAATTGGTACACGAAGAAAGGGCAGGCCAAATCATAGATGGATTGATGGCCTAGAAAAAGATCTCCTAGTTTTGAGAACCTCCTATGAATTGGAGAACACTAGCAGGAAGAAGACTGGTCTAGAAAAGGCTTCTTGAGAAGGCCAAGGCCCACCCTGGGCTGTCGAGCTAAAGAAGAAGACGATAAGTAAAACGAAATAAAAGAAACCAAGAATTAGTGAAATGTTCTTCCACAAGCATAAAATTATTACTCACAGGAAATAAAAGTACCATTATAAATATTGTTCAAATTTCTGTGCTTTTGATGTAAGCATATTATAACCGTTTATTTTTTTTAACAATTAATTATATATTCTAATTGATTGTTGATCCTTTATCATTCAAGAATAGTAAAATTGCATGAAAACTAATAGAACCACTTTTTATTCATTAGGCTTAACTTCAGCTACAATAAAAACGTGTTTCAAGTTAGCTAATGTCAATATTCGGACTGTTTCCAATCTGGCAAAGCAAAAAAGCTACACTAAAATTGTTTCCAGATTTACAAGTATTATTTTAAATATTAATAATAGTAACTATATCACACACACACAATCATTTTAAAAGTTAACAATAAAACAATATTTACAAGTATGAAAAATGTTCAAAAAATAAATACAGTTAGTTTACATAAAACTCAAAATAGTAAATTATAAATGCCTGAATATAAATTTATGAAATTCATCTTAAAAACAATTTAATTTATTTACTGCAATATATAATCGTTGGTTTTTTTTTTTTCAATTCTCAAAGTTGGCATCGTTCGTATTTATGCAAACACCGGAACATCTGCATGTGGAATGTTTATTGCAGTATTTATAACGTATACATCTAGTAGTTCATTTCGTGTTTGTGTGTTCCAATTGGATTTTTTATACCACTATCAAACAGCAATTATTTATCACTTCGCGTCACATCTACGCAGTGCGAATCGCAGAAATTTTTTTTAATTGCTATAACTTCGAACATTTTCAGTACCAAACCATTTGACACTATCTATCATTTTCCCAGTTGTTGAAGTGGAAATACTTGACACTTGAATCAAACGTCTGTTCGGAAGAGGTGTAACGTAACACATGTTTAACATCCAGCCGTTGTTGAAGCAACGCTATCCAAATAAACAGATCCACGAAGAACGTAGCCGAAAAGGAAAATATGCGTCGCTTTTGAAGTGTTAAATGACGTAATATTCTACGATGTAATGCGAAGGAACGTCAAGAGTTCAAATTCGAAAAGAAAAGGTTCGTTTCTTTCAATAAGACTGGACATAAATATTCGACAGAAGTGCTTATCTTCAAATCTCCCCCCCCCCTTCAATCTGGTTCATTACTTCTTTTTCGCCAATGAGTTCTCTTAACTGGATGGCACTACAGAAAAATATTGTAGAGTTAACCAATCTCAGCTGCTAATAAATATTAGTATAATGGTTACATTTTTATGCATCAATTAATTACATTTAATTAATTATTAATATGATGACCAATTTCATTTACCGTAAAATCCGACGTATAACGCGCACTTTTAACACAAAAAATAATATCGAAATTTAAGGATGTGCGTAATACGCCGGGTATAAAAACGATAGCCTTAAAAATAACAAAAGAAAAAAATGGGCATAAATAAATTTACTTCTACGCATATCGAAATACTATTTATTTAAAAGAAATGACTTTTAACTCTTTTAGTTCAAAAGAACTAAAAGAGTTAAAGTTTTAGAAGTATACTATTTTTAAAAGTCTGGGATAATACCTCGAAAAAATGGCTTCAAAACACAAGGGTATAGAATATTAACATTTCAGATTCCTTCGTAAAAAAAAAGGGAGGGGGGGGGTGAGTTATACGGCGAATATACCTAAAAATTAAAAAATGCAGCTTGAAAGTATAGGTTCGTGTAATACACCGGTGCGCGTTATATGCCGGATTCTATGGTATTTTTTAAAAAAATTTTACAATGAAAAGGAGGACGAAAAATTTAAGAAAAAATTACAATGTAAATATATGAAACATTTTATTGATTCAAACAAAATTACACTATTTATGCTTACATGCCTTTTAATTATTTACTTAAACGAGTATTTTTCCCCTGAATTAATTATTATTATTATTTTTGTAAATATATCGGAAATTTCATAGCAAGAAATATCCTTTATATTGAATCAGGTATTTCTTTCGATAAAAGCTCAACACAATTTTTTTTAACAAATAAGTGGCAACGGGCGTGATTTATTTATTCGCATTTTAGATTTAATAGGAATAAATCAATAATGAAAATTTTGATGAAAAACGACAATTGAACTAATGGATCATATAAGTTCCGACCAATTTAGGAGGATAAAAATATTATAACATTTTAAATAATATTTACCCTATCTCATCCACAATAGGTCCACAGAGACGAAAAAACACAAACACATTGTATTATTAATGCATGCAGTACAATAATACAGTAACAACAACAACAAAAAGTACAAGGAAATAAACAACAGAAGTAAAATAAGATGAGTTAAGAAAGAGTATAATGTTGAAAGGTTGTTAAGTCATTTAAAATTAGTAAGCCCCACACGCACTCTGTGTTGCCGTTAATTATCATATTTAAACGATTATCTTACATAAAACGATTTGTTATCAATCTAAGTGAAATTTTTTTTCTTTCAGTAATATAATTACAAAAGTATGCTAATGTAGATCTTCACAAATATTTGTGTATGGTTGAGGTATACGCTATTTTTATTTCTTATTTAAAAAATTAATTATTTATGTGAGATAACCTCTTAGAACAGCGGATCTTAAAACTTTCAATCGCCGGGGCCCCTTAAATGTATCAGCTTGACATTGCGGAACCCCAAGATTTTGAACTCTCCTACCCTGACTCCCAACTATGATTTAGAACAGGGGTAAACATTAAGTCGATCGCGATCGACCGGTGGACTGCCAAGACGTACATACTAAAAGAAACAATATTTGTGGAATACCGATGCCAGCTACACTGGAGCCTTGGTGGATCGCAACACCTTGAAAAAGTTAGAAGTAGCCCGTATTCTGGAAAAGTCTGCCCACCCCTTACTTAGAGATTTAAAGGTTTTTCTATAATCTTTAGGCTGCCTCTGCTACTTATATAGACTATTTTTTAACACTTCTTTTCTATCTTTAAGAAAACAGTAAATTGTTTTTTGAGAATATTACGTTTTCGTGCTGACTATGTAGTTTCAAAACAATTAAAAACAATGAATTAATATTCGTGATTGAAATACATGTTCTAGTGGAATGTTTTCATTGGGGCAATTTAGTGATCTTGTCTCGGATGGCACATCTTTGAATTTGAAATACGTAAAGACAATGTACTCGAAAAATTATTTATATGTAAAAATAAGGAGAAAAAAAAAGAGAAAAACACAAAAATAATCTATTAGTTTTTTTTAAAGCAAATGAGAAAATACTTTTAACAATCCATTCAAATAATTATAAATAATAAGATGATTCGAAAGACTAGATAAAATAAACGCGACTTTTAACAAAGCAGATGCAATTTAGAATAATTTGTTCGTATATAAAAAGGCGCCAAATCTCGATACCGGCAGACGATCAGATTTAATTCATGTCAGAAAAAAGAATCAGACAAACGAACAATATATTCCTAAACATAATAAATAAATGGGCAATTTTTATTATTACGTAAATAATGGATAGTATTTCATTCCCTTAATAAAAACAGAATTTATCAAGCAACATTCTCACAATTCATTCTATCACAATGACAACTCCGTTGTGGCAGCATGGCGAAGAATAATTAAACGTTGGTCTCTGACGTCACTTTAATAGGTCCCAACGTGTCTCACATTGAGATTCGCTCTACATTTTTTGGATTTCCCATTGGGAGGCAGCCAGCATGATAAGAAAAAGGGAGACGAACGTAAAATATAATTAAGAAAGAAAAAAAAGGAAAGGTCGTAAAACAGAACGGTCGTTCAACTTTCGCTGATTTTCTGCTAGATCCACTCACATGAAAAATAATGTTGGGATTGACTTTTATGAAACCTTGCTATATCCATGTAGAAAAATAATGATTTTACGGGTAAAAAAAAACATATTTCAAAATAATTGGAAATAGAAGATATTTATGTTAAGAGTGTAATGATGTTCCTTAAATGAAAAAGAAAGCTGAGTAAGCCTTTTAATTTTGAAATCTTTTTTTGTGCCCCCCCCCCCCCCCCCCCCCCCCCCACAGCGGAAGTATATTCGAAAATTTTTTTTTAAATTATCCCCCACTTTACGTATAGGTTAAATTTGCTTGTTATATGAATATTTTATTGATTTTTATTTCATAACAGAAAAATAAATAGGCTATTTCACATCATAGCGTAATGATGCGTTTTACAATTGTACATTTACAATAAACCTTTTTTAAATTTATTTTGAATCATATTTGTGCTTCCTGTTTGCAAGACGAAGAAGCGGAAATGTGCAAAAAATTATTTCAATGATTCATTGTAAGAATATGTTATTTGATTAGTTTCATTTTAGAGATTCTAGTTGTTACAACAGGAGGAGAAAGGTAGAATACAAAGCAATTCTATTTAGCTTATGGTCTTTCTTTTTTTTAAATTTTCGTTTATAAACAGCAAGGAAAATTGAAATTTTTTTTTTTTTTTTTTAATAAATGTTTTTCTTGAATAGTATGTGAAAAGTTTCGTCTGACTTTTTTCAAGCTTCTATGGCATTCGAGAATCAAAAACGATACTTCCATAGAAAGCTATAAAGCAATGCACACTAAAATTTCCTAAGCCATTTTTCTTAAATTTTTAATATGTTGCGTTTAAAAACAAGAAAACTTATTTACCAATATCGAAGTTGAGAAACGTTTACATGATAGCAAGGGAAGAAACACTTAGAGATTTTAACATTTTGAATGTTGGAAAAAAACTGGGGGGGTAACTTGGGAAAATAGTTTTTAATTTACAAAATAATTCTTTTTAAAAAAGCGATAAATGTGTGAAGTGAATGTGCATAGATAAACTAAAGGACATCAGAAGTGTTTGTTACTTAAAATGTGGGAACATTGCAATATTCTTCCCAAAATTTTTGTCTCAGTTATTCCATATAGAAATAAACAAGAAATCCATGCAGAAATCCATCGATAATCTTCATTAACACTCATCTAAATTCATCGATTAAAAAGAGTATAAATCTAAATTTCGAATATAAAGGATAAACCAAAAGTCTTGCTTTGTGTGGATATAAATACTGATTGCTCTCAAAACTATTATAATTAGATATATATGTATTCGGTTGTTTTGTAAGTACTGTTTTGAATTTTTTGTAAGATCATTTACTACAGTAAATTGCAACGTGCGCCCCCTTGATAGCTCGGGGAATGTCTAGGAGATATTCCAGTTCCCACCAAGTGTTTTTTAAAGCATCTACTACGCTGCCTTTTTCTTTAAACATTTCATAGATTCAATTTATTTGTTTTGCATCAGGAGGGTTGCGTCAATAACAATGTCGAAATTTATGGTGAACATAAATGGACGAATTTTTTTCGTGAAACATAAGCACTCGTTGGGCTTTCTTTGAATCGACTCCACGTCGTCCGAAAATGTTTTCTTAGTCCCTCTTGAAGAAGCACTCCCGTTATCGATCGCACAAAAAAACTACTAAAACTGACCTATACAGTGATATAAAAGTTACATTGCCATGTATGTTTAACGGTTATTTTGTAATGAACTTAAAAATCCGAGCAAGATCTTAGGTTCACCCAGTGTAATAATTATAATATAATAAATATGATAGACATTGTTAAAATTATCATCAATTATATCATTATTATCATTGTCATACATCACTATTATATATTAATAAATATAATATTTATTTAACATAATAAATTCAATAATAAATAAATATTGTTAGCACTTATAAATTAAAATTACGATTATTTGGCAACATTATTACAATATTTATCACTATATATATATTGCTATTTACATAAGATTAGTATAATTATTATTAACATTATTAACGCTTATTAAAAGTAGTAATGCGATAACATAAAAATGTTAGTAAAATGAAGTTTCGCTCAAATAAGTGTTGCATGTGTGTGTGTGTATTCATTAGAAATCTATCTAGAATGCTCTGCAGATGTATTTTCGTAGATTTATCGTCATTAAAAACATTGATAAATTCTTTCAAGCGAACTATAAATAACAAACTGCGGTACTTTTGCGTTTCGTCAGCGCAAGAGATAAAATATCCAAAAATGATACAACAGATGCCAAAGGGAATATTCCCGATGGCAACCTTTTATCAACACTTTTACATAACAAGTCGTAGTTCTTCTTAGAGCATAAACGTCTTTTTCATGATATATTAAGAAGGAGGGGGGGGGGGACCCAAAAAAAAATATTTATTAATATTTTTTATGTGTATATTGTGTGTTGTGTTGTCGCCAATAACGTCAACCTGGCGAGATTTGCGCCGGCGAAACGGTAACCCAAATCGCAAATCTACTTTCTAATGATAATTTTAAGCAAATATAATGCATTTATTTTCTTTTCATTTAACATACTCTAATTTGTTTGTAATTTTATATCAAATTGGGATCATTTGAAAGAAGAAATAGAGTTTGCGTTTTATTTTTTCCATTTAATAAATAGCCTTATTCCAAGTATTGCACAACCGTATTGCACTTTTAAGTGTGTCGCGTGACTTCAAAAAAATAATTTGGCCACAAGGAAGCGGCTGTTTTTCGATGTTCAAAGCCAAGAACAAACACAAGTAAAAAGTGACCGTTAAAAGTTTTTTTTTTTTAATTTTGTTTTCGTAACAGTAATTTTATTTATTTTTTTCATTAATGAAAAACGATGAAAATATTTCTGTGCAAATACTTTATTATTTCAGTAATGATGTAATTTTGTATACGATTCAGTTTATCATTTTATTTCTTTTTTTCATAAAAAATTTTCCTATTTCTTTTCTGTTCGAAACCGTGATTTTGGAAAATGTATACATAAATGAATATTTTTTTGATATTTATTGTCAGTTAAATTAGAAAGTTAAATTAGAATACACTAGATGTCCTGAGCGCTCCACGACTTCGCGTAATAATCGATTTCTATTTTACCTGCCAAACGGGATATAACTATCTTCAGAACTTAAAAGTTCAGCGTTTTTAAATTAAGAATTATGTAATCTATCATTACCTGAGTATCTGGACCGATCAGCAGAACCTTTACCCTAAATTATATGGTTTTAGTAGGTTCAGGTTGAGTCCATCGGTATAAATAGACGGATATTTCTAGATGGAGAAGACTGCTTTTTGCAATTGTCATGTAAACCGCGTGTGTTGTCTCGCTTAGGGTGTTGCTACTTGTGTTATGTTTGTGAGTGTTTTTCTACGTAACTCAATAAAATTAAAATTACTAAGCCTCATCAATCCCTCCAACGATTTCATGAAATCATCTTATCCCATTTAAAAGTTCTTTACCGAGCAAAATCGTACTATCACTCGTAAGGTGCTCAAAGCTACGGTTAACGACAGGCGTAAAAATGTAGCCCCTTGCCTCGATAAATTCCACGGACTTTGACCTGATGTTACAGTCGATCAGGTGGCATAAGAAACAACAACATAAGGGCCTTAATTTCAACCCAATTATTTCATACATATAAAATTGCTTAAAAAGAATATTATTGAAATAAAAAAATTATTTAAAAGTTATTTTTTCCCCCCCCCCCCCAAAGTTATAATAGTTTCCTTACATATAGCTAGGACTTCTATACAGGCTTTGAACTAAAACTTTTGAAATATGTAATTCAGAAGTGGATTTATTCATATTTTATTATATCATAATAGAGAAATTTTTGTAAACAACACCCATTATTATTTTATTTGATCGTAACTCCAAAATTAATGCTAATTTTTCATTGATTTTAGTTCAACCCCGGTATAGAAATCCTAGCTGTATAGATGCAAAATATAATCATTATAGAATAAATTTTCATAAACAGTGAATCTTTTGAAAATATATCATTCTTTTTTCATTTTTTGCACCCCCCCCCCCCTCGAAAAAAATTGCTTTGAATTAATTTTTTAGTGTAGTAATATTTTTTACACGATTTTACATGTATATTCTAATTTTTAACGCTAAATATCAAAATAATTATTCATTTATAAAATTATTCGAAATCAGGGTTCCGAACGTAGTCTCAGTCATCTTAAAAGATAGTTTAACTCAGAACTCACAATGTCAAGTTCTGTAAACACTTCACTTCACTTCAAATCAAGCATCTAAATTAAAAACTAATTTAAATATAAACCATCCACCAAAATCAGGTTTCCGATCGTCCATCCGTCATGAATCATTCCAAAAGCGGTCATACGAAGAAGGTATTCGACTCGAACGAAAAAGAACGTTTTTATCTATTTAAAAAAATAGCCATCAGCCGAGCTTAAGTCTATGTAGGTTAAGGCTCAAGTGAGGTAAATCCAAATATACCTGCGCGATTAAGGATACCACAGGGAAGAATTGGGGACAGACCGCGTCGTACGGATTTAAAAAAAAAATTGTAAAAAAACAAAAACTATGATGGCAACAGTTTGGGCGGTGAAAGCTGGTGCAAGGTCGAGCCTTTTTTTCCCCTCTTGATAAACCTATGTAGGCATATTTTTTCGTTTTCTTGTTAAAGGTCGCTTCGATTGGTGTGTGGATTGCCTAAAGGTTGAAGAAACTTTTTACAATGTATCTAATTCTTGTGAACTTTCATTCGGGTAGAGGTAATTTATTTTCGGTTTTCGCAGCAATCGCTGATGTTTATCATTTTTTAGGCTTATTATTATTAATATCTTTTTTCCACTGGCGTTTAAATTTCGTTTTGAGATAGTTAAATAAGATGAAGAGCTTGATATAGGATTTGAAAAATCGAAGTGGAAACTGTGCATATGATATATTGATAAGAGGTTTTATATAGTAAGTAAATACTCACTCACACACACACACAAAGCATCAATTTTCAATGAGTTTAATAATACATAATTTATTCAGAATTACTAAATGCTTTATTTAATATTTAAGAGAAAATTGGGAAATAATTATTTTTATAGAATAAGAAAAGAATTTAAATTTTTTTTTCTCAATGGATTCTTCATAATTATTATCGTCTGCTATAATTTTAGAACTTAAAATACACATTATTTTATTCGATTATTAAAAATCCATTAACTATTTCTTTTTTTATACACTCTATTTCTTTTTTTAATTATGCTCTTAAAGTTGGCATCATTGAAAAAAAAATATAAAAAAATACGAAATCTATTGTATGCAAAATAATTATTAAAATATTTAATCTTGCGTGAGTGAATCTCTTCTTGATTCGACAGTATTCGAATACGAGTTTTTAACGCTAGAAACAAACGTTATTCAATAAAAAATCGTTTGCGATTATATTATTTAATTTTTTTATCAACAAGAAACAAATCAATCAGAGAATAATATTTCATATTTTTATCCAAGTCATTATTTAAAAAAAATCACAACCAATTTATTTGATTTGATGGATCAATATATTATACATTTTTATACCAATATCTTAAATTTAAATTTTTCGAAAAATTTCCTTTTGATTCGATTAATTTTATAATTTAACAGTTGCAGTCTTATTCGACGCAGAACAAGTACCTATGCCAACTTAATTTCACTTCCTTATATCTATTCGACTTTTCAAGTGCCTATTTATTATTTGGGAAAGGTCATCGAATCCGTACCGGATTTAGTGGTGTAACATACACCCCCTCCCTCTTCGCGAAGGGGTGGGTGGAGGGAGTGCAGGATTCTGCGGGACCCCCAAGGGTTATGGTTTCGCAATCTTTGTTAGATATTATAACAGTAAAAAAAATATTTAAGTGCAATATTTTGGCAAAAAATGAACTTAGAATTAACTTTTTTCAAAACATTCTCCTTTTATGAAAAATGATTCTATAATGATAATATTTCGCTTATACGCTATATCTAAAACTTCTCCAAAGGGCCTGAACTACTTTTGAAAAATTCCCATTATTTTCAGAGTTACTACCAATTGAAATAATTATCAATGTTTTTTGTGTTAAAATTTCTCCACTCTGATGTATTATATAAAATATGGATAAATCCTTTTCTTAATTATATATTTCAAAAATGCTAGTTCAGGCTCTGTACAGAGGTCTGAGCTATTATTTATTATTATATAATTATTACAGAAGCATTTTCCATAAAAGAAGAATATTTGGAAAATAAATAATTCTTTGTTCGTTTTTTGCCAAAATGTTACATTTAAATCATTTTTAATTTTAATAATATTCTTAAAACAATTTCATACGTGTATTCTAATCTAAGCGACCCTAAATATTAAAAAAAAAAATATTCGTTTGCACGCATTTGAAAAATCACGGTTCCAAACGTAGAGAACGGTTCCAAACGTCATACCTTAAGAGACACCTCTTAAAAAGATTGAAAAATTGATCATTACTTTAACTAGAAGATTGATGTCAGAATTAATATGTTGTACTTATAAGCTCTTTTTTGCGGGAGAAACACGAATAAATCTGTGTATTTACAGAGCAGGGCCGTTTTTAACCTCCCTGGCGCCCTAGGCACCTCAAAGTATTACTCCACTATGTCCAGGGGGGGGGCGCGGGGCTGCAGTGTGTTCCCTGTCCATTTCGGTTTGAGAGAGATTTTTTTTAAAAAAAAATGTTTCTCTTCTTCACCGTTTAATTTTTTGTGCCTCTAAATCTTTTGCGGCCTAGGCATGTGCCCAGTGGGCCTAAGAGGGTAAGCGGTCTTGACCCAGAGGTCTTCAACCTGGGTTTCCTGGAACTTTGACTAGGGTTCCACAAGCAAACATTTTTTGCTTAATCAAAACGCCAAAACTTTAGTAAAAGTTAAATTTTTTATAAAGGATTGAATTTTTAAAGGCAGTTTTTGCTCGTAAAAAATAAATGCAAATAAATATTTTATGCATTGAATAAATTCTTAAATTTCGTAAAAATCAAGAAAATATTTACGAATCTAGAAAACATATAAGAAATTTTAAGATTTTAATTCACAAAAAATTAAAGTACTTTAGGGGTTTATTTATTTTTATTTTTTTAGAAAATTGGATATTTTTAACACAATCTACAGCAAATGTTCCTTTAAATATATTGACAAAATTTCCTGACGCCAACACAAGATTTTGGAGAACGGTTATCAAGATGATTATAATTATTTGAATATGTGTGCAGGATGTCAGAACAAAGTAGAATTAGAATCACTAACAAGAAAATAACAAAGATTTTAATTCTCGATAATTTACAAAGCGTTTTTAAAATTAATTTTCAACCTTTATTAAATGTTAAAAAACATTTCAATATCAAATGAAATACTTTTCTTTAATTTTCAGAAAATATTCCTATAACTTTAACATTATTTTAAGATATATTCTTCTAAGGATGGGGGAGGGGGAGGGGCTCTGAAAACACGGTACATAGTTCTGAGATTTTTGCGAGTTGCCCAAGTTTTAAGATCATTGGTTTTTCTTTCAGTCTTGAATTTGAGAAAAAGATGAAATTCTTTAAAACAAATTAATGGTTGTGATAATCGGTGACCCTCCTCCCCCCTTTAGAGTTTACGTAAGAGTCATAAGCACAGTAGCGCACACAGGAATTTTTCAAGGGGGGGGGGAGGGTCCGGGGTTGAAAGTTCACCATTCTTGTATCATGCTATTTTTGATTTTGTCGATTTTCAGGAATAAAACACAGTAAAAAACTAATTATTGAATAATTAATTAGCATTAATTAATAAAATTAATCCTTAATAACAAATATTTAATTAAATTTTACGTACTATATACTTAGAATTATAACCAATCGGAAAAAAATCAAGGGCTTTGAGGGGGGTCCGGCCCCCCAGGCCCCCCCTTGTGTACGCCACTGGTCATAAGTTAAATCTTTTGACTTACGACCTTAAAAAATTCACACTTTTGAGAGCCTTTTATGACATATTAGTTAAAAAAATTGTTGTTGCAAAGCGGAAACGAATTCCACACAAAATACTTCCATTATATATATATAAAACCCCTATAAAAAATTAAACCAAACGATTCCCTCCTTCCTCTCAACTTACTTCTTCTTGAGTAGTGTTTTCTGGACATCCGCCTTGTCGAAGTGACACAAAAATAGCGGTTTTCGGCCTACTTTTTCCACCCTGGTCCATTCCCGGATGTTGCAACGCACCTTTGAAACCTGCCGAATGGGGTTGCTCATCTTCTAAAGGGGGGGATGAAAGGAGGGAAGGAGGAATATATGTATAAATATGGCCCTTTCCTGTAATTGGTTGTTTACGAGTGGACTAAAAAATTCGTTCCAGTAGTTAAAAAATATTACAATTGTTGAACTTGTAATACAGCATTCATATTAATGAAGGTTGCAACTGGATTCAGAAGAATTGAAAATAAGTTTAATTGGGTTTTAAGGATATTGTGCTTGTGGTTCTCAGGAATCAAACAAACCAAGCCTAGCTTCTATTTGCGGGTTTCGGATATTTACGACGTTGAAACGGTACATATTAATACGTTTTTAATTGTTTTGATTTGCTTTTCAGAGAAATCTTTTTTTAAAAATAAGGTTGTGGTAGTTAAAAGAAAGATTTGTTTTTTTTTTTTAAAAATGCAATGAAATATTTGTTTTATATAACGGCAATATATATATATATATATATAAGATTTCAACGTTTTCTTTTAAAATTACACTTAGATAACTAAGAATTTTAAGTGTTATAGAAATTTTTTAACACTATTGACAATAAGAATTTTTTAAAAACTACTTCCCATTTGTTTTTGTGGCCACGGTAGCCTTTTGGTTTTGATCCCGGATCCGTGACCGGCATTTCATGAGTCGAGCCTAGTACCATTGAAGATTCACCGTGTGGAGGGGCTGATGCACGTTAAATGTGTCGAGGTTCCATGTCCTCCCGTTAGCGTGGTGTGCAAATTCGAAGAGGGCGTTGCTAGCTCAGGTACTCGCCACTTGACTATGGTTAAAAATTACAAGGTCCTATATCAATAGCCCTCGTGTTCTGCTTCTTAGTGTGACCTTAAGGGGAGTTGGGAACTTCTCTCGCTCTCTATACTGACAATGTTAAATTGGCTGTTTCCGATGTACCTTTTCTCAAAATCTGTTATATGTACATTCTTGAAATTTTTCATACAATTAAAGTACACTTTTCTCATTATACTGAAATGAGCTTTTAGCTAATTTTGAATTTTTTTCATAATTTATGAAATATTTTATCAAACATTGCGAAATCTAACCCATTTTTCACATAAAATTTTTTTTAAAAAATAA
The DNA here is from genome assembly GCA_019973955.1 of Trichonephila inaurata madagascariensis. Lineage (NCBI taxonomy): Eukaryota > Metazoa > Arthropoda > Arachnida > Araneae > Nephilidae > Trichonephila > Trichonephila inaurata. Next base: position 18,720 of record BMAV01021392.1, on the reverse strand, counting down.
ATGTTTGAATTTTTTACAAAAAGTTCATTTCACAGTATATATTAGCCATCATTATAAATATATCATAAAAAATTTACATACACGTGAGAAGTAGTTGTTTCTCAGAAAAGGTACATCGAACATCAGAATTTACATTTTGAGATAAATTGATTTTAATGTATACAGCGAGGCTCTCTTAATCGGCTAGTAAATAAAAAAGTAAAAGACTCAATTTACAATAAAAGATACATGTTTTGGTTTATATCAGACGTTCAACTTGTAAGCAAAAACGAAGTAGTTTGTTTACATTTTTAGCGCCATTCAAATGAGCGTGGCCCAGTTTCAATTTTATTTAAAAATAGGTTGTAAGTGCTTCTAATTACCCTAGAGGTTAAAGTAAAGTATTTTTTAGAAAGGTTAAAATCTATACAATTTAAAAATGTAAAAATCTCAAATTGTCAAAAAAAAAAAAAAATAAGATTTTAGCTTTCCAACTGCCCTTAATATGCATTAACAGGGACGTCTTAAGGCAGGGGCCAACAAGGGCCCGGACCCAGGGACTCAGACGAACCCCCCCGGGGACCTGAATCCCCCCAAAGTCCTTGATTTTTTCCCGATTGATTATAATTCTAAGTATACAGTACGTAAAATTTAATTAAGTATTTGTTATTAATGATTAATTTTATTAATTAATGCTAATTATTGAATAAATAATTAGCATTAATTAATA
>BMAV01021391.1:1832-26290 GCA_019973955.1 Trichonephila inaurata madagascariensis | reverse complement strand
TAAAAATCATCTATAATGTTTTAGTATGCTTTTTTTTAAAAAAAAAATCTTAAAACGTGTTCGGTTACTGTAATTCTACTTTTGGTTATAGGTTGGAAGATTTGTGTTGTATTTTATAAACAATGCTGTGCTGTTGTTTTTATAAATAATGTTTTATAACAAATGTTGTATTTTTAAAAAAGAGAAATTTCAGATTCCATTATTATTGTTTCATTACTTTTCCTAATCTTTAGTCCTCAGCAAGTTTTTGCAATTTGAATCTCAGTTATGTGTTAAAAAATTTGAAATAAAGTAGGATTTCACATAATTCATTGTAATATTTCTTTATTTGATCCAAATTTTTAAGTCGATGCAACCATTACTCGAATGTTTAGACATTTAAAAAAAGTTGAGCATTTCTTTTAGGCCTGCTAACGCTTTTGGGTATCAATTAGTAATTCTTTTGCTTCCTTTTTATTTATTAGTTAAGATACAAATTAGAGTTTAAATATCTTCACTTATGTAAATAAGATTTTTCATGTCCTGTATAAAATTAGTATTAATGGATCAAAATCGTAGAACCGAAACTTTTGAAGAATTTTATAGATTCATATTTATATGGCACAAAAACCTATTGTATTCCAAAATTAAACTTGTCGGTATTTTGTTAATTATGAAGTTATTTTAAAGATCTAAAGGAAAACATAAAAGGTTTTATTAAAAAAAAAAAATCATAAATGTTTCACATAACGTTAACAAACACTTAACACGAAGTTTACTATAATTTCTTGATTTCAATTAGAACCCTTTAAAAAATACACACGAATTAATGACAAACAAGAATTATTTTGAAAATTTTCGGTTGTACTTATTTTTCTATTGTCAAGGAAAATATATCTTTCGTTCTTTACATCACACTTTTTTTTTTAATTTTTTCACTTACGTGTCTTGTTCAATTTTTAATCTTATAAGTAACGTTAAGGTGGCTGTTTCCTGTGGACCTTGTTATCGGGCTTAAGTATTTCTTTTTCTCACTAATAAAATGGAAGAAGAAAAAGACAGTTCTCATGACATATTTTTATTCTTAAGAATTCTTTGCTTTTTTCTAGCAGAAAGAATTTGATCAAAAAGGAAAAATATTATACAATTACGATTTTTTAGTAAAGGAATTAAACTATTTTTAGCTGTATAAATCAATACTATTTATCTTTTGCATTAATTTTAAGTTTGGTTTTTGTAATATTTTTCATAATCCTCTTTTTTTCTTTTGTTATCGATAAATCAATAATAAAGTAAAAACACTCAACATATTATATATACTTAAGCATATGAAACATATCTATAATAATATAAAATGAAAAAAAGATTTTTCCTTTTTCAATTTCCTTTAGCAACTCTTATAACACAAATAAATCAGCTCTCGTTTTAAAATTTGACAAAAAGTTGATAAATTTTTAGTCGTACTGTTAAATACTTGTTCAGAGAGTCTAAATATGTTTTCTCTTCAACGGTATTTGTAAAATGTTTACAAATTGCCTACTATAACTGAAGCATTTTGTTCCCTTCTTAATATTTTAGTAATATGTTTCAAATGTTCTTACTTACTTTTACAAAATTTTATTTTTCATTCATTCTTAAAACTTATTTCTAAAATATCCTGCTATTTAATAACCTATTTTTCAAGTTATTATTGTCGTAATATTGAAAACAAATTTTAATGGATATATTTCAATCTATATTCATAAAAAATCTCTAATTTATATTAATATCCTGAAAACATTTGAAAATATTATTGAGTGGCAAATAATAAAATGAATAAAGCTCTAAGCTCCATGATTTTCCCTCAAAAAGTAATTAGACAATTTTTTTTAAAAATCGAATTAAAAAATAGCATAATCTTGTCAGAATAAAGTTTGTTATTTGACTTACAAAGTCATAAATTGTTTTCCTTGCGAATACTTTCCTCAAAAATAAGTAAAAAAAAAAGGTTTATTAAAATGCTATAACTTAAATATTTTGCTAAAATTATACATTTTATAGACATTTTATTACTCTTAGAATTTTTGTATAGTTTTAAATTTCTTATAAAATATTTACTTAAAAAATTTCCTCCAAAAAATCTAAGATATTCCTTTATAAGCAAACTATTAGAATATTTACTTAAAAGAAAAAAGAATAAAAAGCTTTAAAATTATTTTTAATGGATATTTTATCTCTGATCCATTCAGCAATAAGCAATTCAAATTCCATTTATTTATAAGGACAATAAAAGGGGAGCTAGAATGCTATAAATATATTTTCTGAGACTGTTAAAGGCGTAAAACTTTGAGTTTATGATATCCATGCTTTTTGAGGGTATGCAATGAAGGATTCACAATTTAACAGTTTAAGAGAAAGGTTTTGTTTATGGTCCTGCAAAATATTTAAATACTTTTTAAAAACTATTATTGTTTGAAATAAACTCTCTTGAAACTTAAAGAAATACTTTTAAATTACGTTTAAATATATCAGGATTTCTTTTCTGTATCTGAATTACAATATATCATTAATACAATTGCGTTCATTTATCTCAGGGCACACAAAAAAAGTAGTTTTATTCTAAAATAATTTTTCGTTGAGGACCACAGGTATGATAGCGAAAGTCAAGGGGCTAAAGTATTTGACAAAGCTCAGAGTCCTTTAATTAATTTTCCAATCTCTGCTAATGTATTTACAATTTCCATTTATTTTTATCAGAATAATTTTTAAAAAAATGCATTTATCTATAATAAACATATACGACACATTTTATAATTTTTGAATTTAAAAAATTTTGAATCAGATTTTAGAATTGTTATCAAGAATTTCATTTAAAATCATATTCTGCGTGTCCTTGCCCTCTCCCCAAAAGAAGATGTTACAAAACATTTTTTAAAATTTATTTCTACAAAAGTCAAATAGAATTTTCAACTAACAAATTAGAAAATTTTCGATATTTTTATAATACTCGTTTAGAGGAAACCCAACTCTAACTTTACTGAAAGTTATTCAAATACATAATTTGCAGTTTATTCTCCAAATAATAATATTAAAAATATTTCAGTGAAATTTTAGTAAAGCATATTTGGAATATTATCAAACGTACAAACATACAGTTTTGAGAAAAATGTATTTAAAGTTAACAGAAGATACTTTTTTTAGAAGATGTTTTTTAAGACTATCATCGTCACATGTACAAGAGCTTAAAATAAACGCAAAACACATTTTGATACAGAAAATTGTCACAATCTTTATGAAAATTTGCAACCATTTATACATAATATAGCGTTTTCAAAATTTTAATATGTTCAATGTCTTTTTCATTATGTTTAGGGTATTTTTTCTTAAACACATAAAAGAATAGCTAATTTAACTCTGTATTTATCGACGTACTTATAAGTACCACTCACTTTAAAATTACGTAGAATAACTATTTTTATGAATACTCTGACAATACTTAGCAGGAATGTTCTTTTAAATCCACTGTTTCAAGATATATGGCATCACGGGTTCTATGGTGAGTATTTTAGCGGGGAAGACGAATAATTTTGTAGAAAAAGTTGCGTTTTCTGCTGACATCAGGGGCGGCTCTAGGGCCGAACCAACCGGACCCTTGCCCGGGGCGACAAATTTTAAGGGCGGCATTTACGTCAAATTTGTAAGAAATAATTTTTTTTTTGTTATATAAAATTTAATATATTTTCTAAAATATATATTATTAGGAGGGAGTTTGATGTTTTATTTAACATATTTTTTATTTCCGTATTTTGTACTCTGTATGTTTAATGTCAGTTTCCTTTCATGTTGAAACTTGAAGGGTTCGAGGCAGAACACATCTTAAATAATGAAATTTGATATTTTTACATATCTTTCTCTAGTATCTTTCTCCCCATGCTGGAGCGGGGTCACTATGGGCATTCCTTTCACTCATGCGGGGTTTGGTGTCAGCTATTTGAAAGGGGGCAGAGCTAATAAGTTTTTGGGGGAAGGCCACAGAAGATGTTCTGTTTCATTTTGGGTGTAGTTACTATAAGTGAAAATAAACGCTTGTGATCCCCACCATCTGTTGACTCTTTTTCGAAGAAATTGGCCTGATAGAATGGGCAATTCCTTCTCTTACATTTTACTCGTTTGAAATAATAACAGACAATAATGTCTTTGATTTAGAATTATTATTTTTCTTTTTTAAGACTATATTTTATACATATATATATATACATATATAACTATGCTTCGCCCTTTTGTTTGTTATTCAAGTTTTATAGGTGTGTATCTATGTGATTTTTTTTTTTTTAAATTATAATTTTTTGCTTTGGAGAGAAGGGCGGAATTTTCATTTTTTATCCGAGGCGGCAAAATTGTTAGAGCCGGCGCTGCTGATATTTTGATCAGATTGCGAAGATTGTCATTTTTGTTCCAAAAAAGTAATTGATGTAAAAAATGTCTTACTTTTTTTATACGTTAATGAAGACCTTAGAAAACGATTTGACAACTTATTTTAAAAGAATAGTGTATATAATTAATTTTACTGTTGAATAACTTTGTGGCACTTAAAAGTACGGACAGAACACTGGGTGTTAGAGCAAAAACTTTGGGTTTTTTTTCTCGTCCGTGTAGCTTATTGTTGTTTTTTGTTGTGCTGTATAGTCCTCACTATAGTGCAATATGCTTATTCTTTTTTTTTGGGGGGGGGGGCATTGCTTTTTAGCTTAAATTATTTAGTTTGCTTTTTTATTGCTTTATTTTAACGTTTGCAAAACATTTCTAACTTTGAATCTGAGCTGGGTTTTTTTCCTTTGTCGCAGAATTAAAGGAAATATCTATTCTTATTTCAAAAATTAGCAACGTTTAAATTTCTTTACGTGTAACATAGATTAAACAATAATAAGAGATTTTTAAGGTGCTGTAATTATTATTATTACTATTTACCTTTTCTTAGAACGTCTGAAAAAAAGAAGCTCAATCTATGAGAGGTTTTGGATTTATTACAGAACCTAAGATCTGAAATCAGTAATGTACTAATAGATGATTTTTCAGATGAAGAAATCCCTGCAAGTAATCTGCTGGAACTTTCGTTAGATTTTTAAGATGACTATCAAGAGGCAGAACAAGACTTAATGGGCAGTAGTTCATGCTAACAAAATACAGTATTTCCCACCCCAGGATGCAGTGCTTATAAAAAACATTCAATCGAAACCTCACTCAAAATGCACAACGTGTAATGAATTTTTGTGTATTAATGAAAAGAAAAACTGTTTATTTGAATATCATTAAGGTATATGACTACGTTCGGAACCGTGATTTTGCAAAAGCGTATAAATGGATAATATTTAAGGTATTAGTGTCACTTAGATATGAAAATGTACATACAATTGTTAAAAGAATAGTATTAAAATAAAAAATTATTTAAGTACAATATTTTGACAAAAAAGAATATAGAATGACCTATTTTCAAAATAATCTCCTTTTGTGAAAGATGCTTCTATTTTAATTTTTTTTGCCTGTATATAGATCAGACCTCTTTATTGAGGCTCAACTAGAATTTTTTTATTATATAACTTAGAAGTGGGTTTATCCACGTTTTACGACAACAGAGGAGAGAAATTTTAAGAAAAAAACGCCAATAATGATTTCGATGGGTTGTAACTCTGAAAATAATGTGAATTTTTCAACAATTCTAGTTGAGCCTCTGTAGAGAGGTCTGAGCTATATACAGGCAAAATATAATTATAATACAAGCAATTTTCACAAAAGGAGAATATTTGGAAAAAAAGATTATTCTAAGTTAATTTTTTGCCGAAATATTGTATTTAAATAATTTGTTTGTCAAAAAATGGCCTTAAAACAATTTTATACATGTATTCTAATCTAAGTCACACTAAATATCATGAAAAGTATCCATTTATGCACATTTTTAAAATCACGGTTCCGAACGTAGTCGGATATCTTAAATTAAGTTGATGAGGAAAAGCTGTTTTTATGTGTAAAAGTAAAAAAAAGTTTAAAAATTTAATATTTTTTAAAAATAAATATTTTGTGCTTTAAAGTATTAGAGTCCACTGATTATATAGCATTTTTCAGAGTTAAAACTGCGTTAAAAATCATTTTCGGTCTTTTCCTATTATGAGAATATTTTAGACCTTTGTGGACTGACTTTACTTTAAAGTACTGATTTAATTAATTAGCTCTAACTGATTTAATTGCCCAAAGTTGAATATTTTATTTATGTATATCCCTTATTTTTCAATGTAGGGATTAAAAAAAATATTGCATGAAAAAAAAAATTGTTGTAAATCATAATATGGTATAGATAGATGCGGGTTAACATTACGGTATAGGAGAAAAAAAAATGCGAAGTACTTACATTTTATACCGGAAAAAATGGATCAACAGATAAAAATAAGAAGTTTGATAAAATATGCTGTTCTCTGTAGGGTATAGGGGGAAACGAGAATATAATATAAAAAATCCCTTTTCTATCTGATCACAAAGATCAAAAGCACTTTAGTATTTGAGAAAATATTCCAAATTCAGATCCTATTATTTAACATTACATGAAGACAGCCTTAAACGTAAATAACTGTAACTTTTTGTAATTATTGCTTAATAAGAGCAAAGACATATTTGGAAAGATAATTTTTGAATTTTAAAACGGTAAAATAAATAAAAAATGAGTGTTTTGATAAGAAATAATATTTTCAATGCAGTTTTTGGTATCTTATATAAATAATGAATGTAAAAATAAAAATATTTTAACAGAGTAATAATTTTTTATATGTCATTGAATTTAATAATTTTAATGTTTTTTTAAAGCAATGGAAAACTTTTTTTTCTCATTTTAGCAAAGTAAGTTTGATATTTGAAGTAAGTACTGTAAAAAATATAAAGTATAAATAAATGAATAAGATAATGCTTTTTATCGTGATTACAAAATGAAAAAAAGGTTGTAAATATTTACTATGTCAACTATTTTTAATAATAGTTTTAACTATAAAATTTTTTTCTCAGGTATTCAATTAAAAAAAGGGGGAAAGTTTTCTATAAATAACCATAAACATAGTGAAAAACAAAGTTTGATCTGATGACGTTTTGAGAATCGGAGATCAGTTTTTTACTAGGGAAGTAAACTTTAATTGAAATATAACATCTCACCAAAATAAAAAGTATATATTGTAAAGTATTAATAGTTTTTTTATACCATGGACACTTTTTACTGTCAAAACTTGCCCACGGCCCCCCAAATTAAAAAAACTACATAAATGCATATTATAAAAATTATAAATTAAAAGAAAAATATTTTTTTAAAGAGTTATTTAGTAAATGTATGACTTCTGTTTAAAATGAAGTAACAAAAATAAATGTCTTGGATGAACTAGATGAGATTTTATGAGTCCGGCTCAACGTTTGTGAGTAGCAATCACAAATCTCCACAAGCACGATTTTCTTGTAGGATTTTCCTTCTTGTTTTGTGTGTGCGTGTGTGTAATGAGGTATATAATGGCCCTTAATCCATGTTCTACCGAATAGAAAGATGGTAAAGTAGTCAAGCACTTATGTACAATAACTCATATTGCAGTACATTAATTTAGTATCTATTTTTGTAACCAGAATTTGTAGTATCCTAGTTCCTGATTTGTGGATATGTCAATAAAATGTTCCTGTATTAGAATTGATACCTCTGTGTTTGGGATCTGGGTTTGTTCACGCGCAAAAGGGTTCAACACCCAGTCAGGAATGTCCAAAAAAGTAAATTTTTGTTATTTATTTAAATTTCCTTAAAAATAAAAATGCGTCACATTTATTTTTATTTTATATTAAATCTTGCGCGAACCCCCTGACGTTCTTGAGGGACTCCCAAATTTATTTTTATTTTCAACAGACCCCCTGAACAACATCGCAGATACCTGGGGTTCCGTAGGGATCACTTTGGGAACCACTTTTGTAAGGTATAAAAACCATATAACGAACTTGCTTTTTTTCTAAGAAAAATATAACATTAGTAAGAGAATTTAACAGTTTAAAATCTTGATAATATGAAAATTTTACTTGTACAGATAAAAATTGCGCATCTTAAATGGGGTTTGGAGAAAATATTAACAACAATTGAAATTATTCAGGAATTAAAGAGAATTTGTCTTCTGTAGAAAAGTAATAAATGACATACTTTAATTTTCAAAATGATTCCATGGTTTTATATACCTTTTTTGTAACCTATTTTTATCAAAAAACATAGAAAAATCTAACACAATTCGAACTGCCTGATATGATATACTACATATAATGATATTTTTGCAACGTAGAGCATTTATTGTTTAAGGGAACACAGCACGATTCAATTGACCAAAATCGGTCAAAAAAATCAAATCTAAATTATTTTAGTCTAAATTATTCTTAACATACTTTTCTATAACCTCACAAAATTTTAAAGCTCTAAGCTCTTAAAAAACGCAGAATTATGTTAGTTTTTACGTTCGCATTTATTCCCATCCCTATATGGGAAATCAAAATTTTAAACTGACTTATCTCAGAAAGATAAAATAACTAGTTTGTTTTCATTTAAATGCTAAGGCTTTTTTTCTACTGTGCCTAATGCTTTGAATTTTTTTTTACCTATCGCCAATAACAACGAAATGCAACAAAAGTCAAAGCAATTCTAATTTTTTAAAAAATAATTGAACTCATAATTTATACATTTTTTTAAAGAATTTTCAATAAGCATTCATAAAAAAGAAGTACTGTACCAATCATGTTATCCCAAAACTCATACACCAAATTTTGTTATACGTAATTTGACGTACTTGTAAATCAAATTTGATGCGTACAAGGTAAATTTATGTAGGAGGAGAGTAGTATTTTATAAAATCACTTCACAAATTTTTTCCTTAAGAAATTAAATGGCTAGCTCTTTATGAAATTTTGAGTACACATTCTGTTTTACATAGCATACACACATAAGAGGCTACAAAATGATTTTTGAAAATCCTTATATTAAAAATTTTTGTGTAAATCGTGCCATGTCCGCTCAACTAATTTATAATTGTGGGTACAAAATAAAAGTAACATTTTTTTATACAACTACTATTCTTCTTAGTGTAGTTTCATAACATTTATAACATATCTTTAATTTTTTTAAAGTATTTATTTCCTTATCTGATGCCAATATATTTTATAATACATCAATACAAATTAGATAATACATACAATATTTGCACGAAATGAAAAATGTTACTTTTGATTCTTAACGATTCAGAATTTATATAATGGTTTTAAATAACTAATTACACCTATCACTTCTCTGCATAATTAGGTAATTAATTAATGTTATGTTTTATGATACGAGCAATAGCCTTTCTCCCCCTCATCAAGTGAAAAGTTAATCAGGAGTGGTAAGTTTTACGATGCTTCAAAAATGGTATAATAAAACGCTGGTAAAGTGTCTTCTAGAAGAAAAAAAATTTATGACTCCCTTTTTTATGACTACCAAAAACCAATTTTTTAGAGTATCTTTTCTTTTTTTATCATTGATTTCTTTTTTACTTATCGATTTTTCTCCTATGGCTAGACTTACTGATGCATCTTGGAACAGAAATAACTCACATCAAAAGATCTTTTGTGGTTTTTGGGATCTCTATGCTTAGACTTATAATGAAGGCTAAATAAAAATTTCTGCAAATAATAGTTTAAAGACGTGAAACGTATACTACTGAGAGTTTCTTCTTCATTATAAGTACAGGACACGAGCAATATAAACTAGTAGAAATTGAGTAGCACAATTCAATTACTGGAATCAAGGGTCAATCTTTTTTATTTATTGGTTTATTTATTTTTATTATTTCTACGAATGTTTTTTGCAAAAATTTTTAAATTTAGATTTATTACATTTTAGTATTGAAAATGTGAATAGATTCTTTCATGATGAATATTTTAGAAAAATTTGCCTTGCAGTATAATTCTTTTTAGATATGCCCTTGTAGAAAAAATATCAATCAAAATAATAATTTTAGAAAGATAACAAGTTATCATCGTAATTCTTAATAATAACTGAACTTAATTCTCAATTTGAAGTGCAAAAATAAGAAAAAAACTGAGATACTTACTTTAGGATGTTTAGCATTAAAATATCAAGACTTTGGGGCAGAAATTATTTTTGAAAATAAAATTGAAAGATATGCAAAATTATCGACTACATCAATTATTTTCTCTAAAATGCATTACTTTTAACTGTAGAAAACCACATTTAAGGAACGGATTTAATGTACGGTGGTTTTTATATGACAACAAAAGGGTCAGTTAGTATGCAGATGGTACATTGATAAAGAGACCGGATGGCATTCCTTGAGCATAAAGTTTGAGAGTAAGTTCAGAATTTGACCCAAAAGAGGTCAGAAATCCAGAAAACTTAAAAGAGAGTTCTCGTTAGATCTCTTATAACCGCATTTATTATTTCTGCACACAGCAGAGCATTTCAAAGATCAGTAGCTGAAATTTCAATTACGAGTATAACCAATTGACAGAAAATATAGTTTCGAGTATTTCTATTTTTTTATTTTTGAAATCCGTGGCCAAATGTATTCCACATTTGAGATAAAAAAACAGACATATACATTTAATTGTATTAGTCGAACTAACGACAGACCTTTAGTGACATCATGGCTATAACCCAGTGCTTCTCAAACTTTCAATATTAAATTTCAATTTTCAGTCATAATTTTCTTCGCGCCCCCCTCCCCCATCCAAACAATAACAATGTATTGAAATCAAAAATAATATACTTTGACGTAAATCTACAATACGAATTTTATTATAAAACGGTCAAATTATCAAGATAAGTAATAAATTTTTTATATATGACAAGCCCATATGGAGTCACTGGTAATTCTTAAGCATGTTCTTAATGACTTGGTATTGTTAAATTTATTATCAAATACAGTGTGCAGTTATGACACACTTATAAGTATATTATATCAATGTAAATGCGTATTCTATTTTTTATTATGTCGAAATGAATATTGTTTTGCTTTCTTTGAGTAAATTAATAATATTTTTAAATAATGTTTTATTTTCAACTTTTCGATATGCTCGCGACCCCCTCATTGGGTTATCACGCCCCCTAAGGGGGCGCGCCCCACAGTTTGAGAAACGCTGCTTTAACCCATGAATCGAGTTAAGCAACACCGTCATTTTCGTGAAAAGGCTCATTAAATCCTTAAATTAACCCGTTCACCGAAAGCGGGCCACAACCGGTTTGGCTGTACGGATACTGATATTTTCTTCCTTCTACCTTTCATTCGAACATATTTTAATGCTTATAGGGAGATCAATAGTGTTAGTGTTTTTAACCAGTTAACTGTGATTGACGATTATACTCGTCATTGAGAAGTTGTAGGATTTTGTGCATTGAAGATCGTACACGTCATGCGTAAAAAGTAGTGACCATTGGCTATTTAAATTGTAATTTTTGAGAAAAACAAAATATATTCTCAAATTTCAAGATGTTTAGAACATTTTCAGGTCAGTCTGGAGTAAAACAAAGAAATAAAAAGTATGAAAAATTTAAGATGATTCATGCTTTCCCGTAATGAACTGGCTGAAGTTCTCTATAAGCTCACATAATGAATTTATTTATGTGCGATGATAAGGTTTTTTAGATGTTAGCCTAAAAAGGTCAAGAGCAAAAGTCAGAAAGCTGATTGAAATAGGGTTCCTTCAGGTATGGTCAGCCATGGGACCAATGCGCGATGGCGACCGGGAGCTGAGCCCATTGATAGCTGCTGTCCTGCAGTTACCTAGCTATTGAGAGGTGTAGATGCCAATTGTTTGATGTTAGAACCATGTGCTGACATTAGAGCCCAATGCCATGCAAACAAAAGAACAGTTTTTTTATAGAGGGGGGAAAAGGAAGAATGGTTTGTGGTAAGAAGACTGTGGGATCAACGCTACAGCACCTCTCTAAAACTCCTTTAGTGTCAAGATAAATAAAATATACCTTGTCAGTGAAGGAGAAAGTAAATCTGTGTGCTTAAGTTTTAGTCCGAGAGTTTTGATGGTCACTAAAATTCATATATATCCATAAAAACTTAAACCCTTAAGGACTATCGGTCTCAGGAGTCCACGACCAAGTTAAATTAATTAATAGCCCCGTACACAGTCCTCCATAGTATAGTAAGTGCGGCGGTATTCACCAAAGACCAATTTCCCGTCGGGAACGAGTGACGTTTCAACAGTCAAGTAGTTTCTCATGGGAAAGTATCCCAGGGTGGACCCCGGCTCTGATGTCCTAAGGGAAGTCAACCTCTGACCTCCCTTGATCTAGCCGACAGTAAGATGTCGACGCAGTTCCCACGCTAGCCGCCGGTTTCAAAGTACACCGCCCGAAGAGGACTTGGACCAATAGAAGAATGGTTCCACCAAATACGTCCAGATAGAAATGACTACACATAACGTGTCACTTTCGTGGGCGGGACATATTTCATCTGAAAAGAGACCCTGGAATCGCGAGAACAGACAGAGAACGACACCAATGCAGAAACGTGATCTAACTCCAACAGTTTCTCCAATTCCAATAGCTTTATCAGCATCTGCTTCCTGGCACTTCCAGAACTGTTCCTGCCTTACCAGAACTGTTTCACCAGCACTTTTCCAGTTCGTTTCAATGGCGCCTTTAGTAAGAGCAAATATTGTTGCCTCAACAGCCTGTAACAGAACACTACCATCCCGTCACGATTCTACCACGGCATAAGTATTAGTAATAAAGTTGGAAATTTTTAAAAATAAATTGATTTTTTATCCAATATTTTAACAGCGCAACTTACTCTGAGATTGACGAGTATACTCGTCATCGCTTGATTTTCGTGACAGACACAATTGCGCACTCTCAAACTGGGGAGTGCCACAGTGAACTGGTTAAGAGATGTAGGTAGTCCATGGTATTGACGTACTTATAATCCGGGATTTTATTTATGGTGAAAGCGAGAATTTTTAATTGAAGGCAGGCATTTATATTGTTACGCAGATCCGAGGGTTCGGGGATTTTATGCAAAACAATCACAAAGAAAATAAACAGTTCTTTAAGAGCGATGCGAATTTATTATCAAAAATCCAATCCTTTAAATACAGGATTCAGCAGCGATATTCACAGAGTAAATATCCAAAGATCTTCACACCTTCAACAGCAATCAAACACAATTATCCGTGTGTAAAATACACGTATGTAAAAGATTATTCACAAGCACAGCCGAGCTAATCGCTAGTCAAAACAATGTTCACTACTCGCTGGTTTAATCAAGACTCTCCGCCGTCCCGGCGAGTCTCTTTTTATAGGCGCGACAGAAACCTCCAGAAATATAACAGCTCGTGTCATTGAACGTGACACTAGTGGAGCGATCTACTACTTTCTAGAAGATTCCAGAGGGTTCCAAACTCGCTATCATGGTTGCCAATGACGCCAAAATGGTCGCCAACATTTCTCTACCGCCAAGATTTCGCCAAGTTCTCATTGAACCGCCATCATAACGTAAGGGGCGGCATTTCTTGTGAATAGCACAATTTTAATTTGAAATAAACATATCATAGAGTAATATAAATGCATTAAACATCCAAATAGAAATTATATACACTATTCACACAAAATTCGTAACAATATTTTTGAAAATATTTGGTAAAAAACAGGGATAGGCAATGCAATTTATTGCTTGAGAAGAAATGGAAATGCTACGTTTCTCTAAAGAAGGCAATAATATTCTTTTCCCCGTTGCAATGTAAGTCTGAGTATTGCATCATGCTTCAAATTGTGTGTGTCTCAACAGAGCTTGAAAAAAGAGGCAGGAACATTAATTTATTTTTGTAAGTATGAGAGAATTTCTATTAAGATATATGAATCATTCTTTTTTCATAGCACGCAGAGTTTTCTTATAAAAAGCAAACATTTAGGAGTATTGTGTTCCACAAATATATGAAATAAAAAAAATACCGCGAAATCTTTAAAATTGAAAATTAAAGTTCCTTCCATTTTCGCATTCTGTTACGTATTATGCTTAGTTATATGCAATAAAAAATGTGTCGTTTTTATGAACATTTCGAGCAAAAAATTGACCACTTAATGGGTTAAAAATTGCATTAACTATAAATCCAATACTCTAAATGCTATAACTCTTAACAAAAATGTTTTCCTTCCACTGAGAATAAAATTGATATTTAACGATAAGAAATAAGAATTAGATATAATATTTTCTTGAAGCAATTTAATTCTTATTATATTAATTAGATTTGTCATTATAACAAATTAACAGAGAGAAAATTCTAAATTCGGTTCTAGTTTAATATCAAGGGGTACGCACCAAGTTGTTGTTTGTGTTCTCCAATGTGGGCGATAACATTACATTATGATTACCTTGACATTTTTATCGTCTGGTGATATGGTCACCAATGGGGATAACGTATATTAGAAATAACTTTTATTGGTTTTCTCCCGTGGTAAGCCTGTTAATTTCAGACGATTTTAATCCGATTTCTTTAAAAATTTAACCATTTTTAGTGTAATAGTTCTATTTTTTCCGTCTTCTGTTTTATTTTATGCTATTTTCGAATATGGATATTTCTAATATGGGTGAGTTCTAGGATGTTATTTTTTAAAAAGAATAAGTGTTGTACTTTTAATTATCACTATAAATTGTTTATTTTTGCTTTATTTTACGTTTTAAAAATGCTTTATATGAACATTCCTTGCTCGATGAAATTCGTTGAATGAACTTGCAGCTTTTAGAATATTGCAAGTTTTCAGTATTTTGTAATTGATGTTCATTAGTAACTTTAATATATGTTATATGTAATTATATTTTATTACTAATGTAATATAAAAATACAATTATTACTATATGTAATAATCATATAATATTCGTTATTTATAATTGTTTTTTTTATATTTATTTGTAAATATTATTACATATTATGTTATTTACTTATAATTACTCTTATGATGTTTATTTATATTTATTATGCAATACGAGTACTCGTATGGATTATTTTTATTTTATTACTATACGATGATTATTCTTTTTTATAATTACTATTAAATTATATTATATGATTATAATATATATAATAATTATTAATAAATCATGCTATATGAATATTATATATAATTACTACTAAATTGTATTATAAGATTATTATATACTGCATATAATACTATTATATATTAGTACATATTACTTTTTATTATATTACATGAATATTCATTATTTATTGATTGATCTTGGTTATTCTCAGTCTATTCCTATATCCTTCATTTGAAATACATTTCAATGTATTTCCAAACAATTCTTTAAAATTATCGAGTATCATCAAATTACCGGTATTCCGCCATCTTGGATTCCATTCCGGCAACAACAAGCGCTGCTTGGCATGATTCCTTTATCTCGCCAAGCTGCGCTTGGTGCCATGCCCCGGAATATCTAACTAGTTCCCTAAATTCTAAAATAAAAATATGTAATTTAAAAACACTAAAAACAAATGATGCTCTTTTTGTCTAGTTAATAGCATTATTAAACAAATATTGGTATTTTATATATAAATTTTGTGTAGTACTGCATCATGTTGTTCATTCTAAGTTGCTTCAAAAAATACTTCTCCAGCTGAGTTTATGTTATAAATAATATATAGTCCATACATTAAAAAATGACTTTTCTCTTCACAAAATGGAGGAAACCCCCTGCAAAAATATATTGTAATTTACATGAAACACTTAGTATATCCGTTTAAACCTCTATCTACCTACGAAACTTATAAGTACCACTCATTTTAAAATTACGTAGAATAAACCTTTTTAAGAATTTTCTGATGATAATTAGCAGGAATATTCTTTGAAATCCACTCTTCCAAGCTATATATATATATGACAGCATGGCTTCTATGATGAGTATTTTAGCGGGGAAGGCGAATTCTTTTAAAACAGAAATGGCATTTTCAGCTGATGGTGTTTTCAGCGGATTGCGAAGATTATCCTTTTTGTCCCCAAAAAATAATTAATATCAAAATTTAAGTGTGTTATTTTGTTTTGTATGGTAATAAATATCTTTCAAAACTATTTGACTATTTATTTTAAGTGAACAGTATATATATAATTAATTTTACAGTTGATTATTTTTAATTAATTAATTAGCTCTAACGCATTAAATTTCCCAAAGTTGAGTATTTTTTTATGTATATCCCTTAATTTTCAATGTAGTGATCCAAAAAAAAAAAAAAAAATTGCATAAAGAAAACTGCAGTAAATCATATAGAGGTAGATAAAGGTTTAATTAGTTGTTTCAATGCATTATGTGTTCAAACACTGAACAAAATTCTATCAAATATTATACTAATTAAGGTATTAAGATATCTCAATGATTAAAAATAATAATTTAAACGTAGTAATATGTGAAATTTATTGAAGTGCATTAAATCTTGTATAGAACATTGAACAGTTTAACTGAAAAAAATATTTTTCTCAAAAGCAATTCCTTCCAATTTGCATTTTGTTCATTAAAAAGAACTATGCTTTCTACTTAGAATAGTTCAAACTATAGTTATGAATAAATAATTCACCTGCTTAAAATTTCCACAAGTAGAAAAGTGAATTCCTATTTAATCAACATTCATATCGTCACCATCAACAAGTATCTGGCATATGGCCAGTTATTTTCAACTACCACCCTCTGGGGGATTTCCAAGTATTTCGATCATTTTTATCATTCACTTGTATCTTTTGGTTCACACTGCCGCACAATTTGTCTTAAATAGAGAAATATTTATCGAATTTTTCGATTAGCTTCTTCCTTAAAAATGTCGTTGTTAGTTTAAAAAAAATTGAAGTCGAAGTTCATATTCTTATTTATATACTAAGCATAATTTAAGTCTTTAAAGATTTATATTAAATTATGAAAAATAAAATGTTTAACCAATTTAAATTAAAACGCTAAAACTTGTTATTTTATCCCACATTCTTCATTTCTAGACATTAAAAATAATTAAGATTTAGGATAAAACATGTAAGTTTATTATATTTATACTATTTATTTTTGTTTTTCTCAAAGTATTATTTGTTTTTAATTAGATTAGTTTATAATTCAATCAAACAAATAAGGTTCGAAATTAAAAATTTCAAATTAGTAATGATTTTATTAAACAGTGCATTTTTCTTTAATTTATTCAGCGTTAATTTATTTTTAAACAAAGGCTTAAGCCATTTGATCAATCACCATTGTAATATCATCAAATATGCGTAAAAAATGATAGATTTTAAACAATTTTTAATCAAATGCAATTTATAATATTTAAGAAATCTATAAAAATGGTCATCGAAAGTTTTATACGTTTTTTTAATGATCATAAATATTGTTCCGCATTTTGTGCACTGTCGACCAATTTGTCAACTGAAGAGAAGCAGCTAAAAATGAGGAATTGTTCACATATATGTACAAACACAATAATACCAGCACATAGCAATATTTGTTGAAGTTTTTTAATTTGGCGAACTTGGCGATCATGTAATGCGCTAGTTGAACTGTTTTTTGAATAAAAAAAAAAAACTCTTGAAAGCAAGGGAAGGGGAAAATTATTATATATATATTAAATCTTTTTTCTTGGATGTTATAAAACAAAAATATTACTACAAAAAGAAACAAAAGTAAATGTGTTTTCTTAGAATTGTGTGTGTGTATGGTATTCAAACACTATGTCAACATTATATCTCCACAAAAATATTTCCATTTAAAATAAATTTAGCCACAAAATTCATTTCAAAATATTTATGAAAAACAAAAATAATAAATACTTTTTTAAAAAATGCAAATGAAAAAAAAAAAAAAAATACAAGTATTTTAACCAAGATCGATATCGAAATGAAAGTTACATTAAGCAAACAATATGCAAAGGACAACAATAAAAGTTTTTTCATCTTTTTTTTTTCTTTTTTGAAGATAGAAGAGTATAAAATGCATTGTAAATGCGTGTAAGGTCTAGTAGAATCTAGATAAAAATTTATGACTCACTACTAACACAGAAATTTTAAAGTTCCGAAAGCAGCAATAATTTTTTATTGATGTAATGTGTGGTAAGATTTATTTGAAAGATACATTTTACAGCTAAGATAAAAAAAAAAAAAAGATAGCTTTTTTGCGGTTTACATGCCTTTAAATAAAAACTGTTTTTGGTGATTTTTTACATTTTTGCACAAGAATGTTATTAATTTGTTTCTTAATGGCAATACATTTTTTCTGTTATGCATATGGAATAAGCCTAGTTTTTTATTCACTAAAGAAAAAAAAAGAAACGCTATTTATTGATTGCAAACCTTTTACAGTAAAATTATATTTGTATCTTGATTTGATAAGCTAAAACAAATGAAAATCTCAGAATTGCTTTTTATTAAAGTATTATAAATTTGTATTCCAGTAAGAAGCAATTATTTTTCAAAGCAATAAAAATGATTCACCATATAAATCTTACCTCAAATTACTTCAATGAATATTTGTTGTCTTCCTGAATTTCAATTTTTCTATTACCGCACAGAGAGTCATAAAATTTTTATATGTGCATTTTATTTTACGGAGAACATCCTGCTTTTTATGATTTTTAGTGCTTACTTGCTTCCGAAAAAGCTATAAACATACTTCATTCATGCTTCATTATTTGCTTGTTCTTAGCAGTATTAATTTCAATATTTTTTTAGAATAATATACATTTAAACATACTGATTAATAAATTAATGTTTTATTTCTTTTTCTACAATAAAATATTACAAAAAATGTATATCTGTTTTGTTTTTGAGACTTGTGTATTTTTGTTGTTTAAAATATAATATTTACAATAATTTTTATGCTAATTTTCTTGTCAAAATCAGAATTTTCGTGGATATTTCAATTTCAAGAAATTTATAGAGAATATTCTTTTATTGTATGCTAGTTAACAGCTTTGAAAATATTTAATTTATTTTAAAAATTTCTAAGCTTTGAGAAAACCGTAATTAGTAACCGTAGCAGTATTAATTTCAATATTTTTTTACATACTATATTTTTAAATGCACTGATTAATAAACTCATGTATTCATTCTTTTTTTATAAAAAAAAATATTTAAAACAATGAATATTTGTTTTATTTTAAGATGGATACTTTTATGGATGACCTTGTTTAAGAAATAAAATTATTCTAGTTTTCAAGCTAAATTTTCTTGGATATTTTAATGTCTCATGATATACCTAGAGTCCTTTGTTATGGATTAATATACTTCCCCTAAAAATGTTTATTTCGTTTAAAATTTGTAAACATTAAAAAAACTGAAAAAAAAGAATCAAAAACGTATATTTTTAATTTGCTTTAAAGTATAATAAATAGTATTTTATCTGATGAAAATTTATATCTTACCTGAAAATGCTATATTGTAAATTTTTAAAAGAAAATGTACATTATAAAAATGAACATTTAATAATATTCTGTTTTCGTTTACTCACGAAATAATTTTTCCATAAACTGATTTTGCGCTGTACTGTAAACATTTAATTGGTTTAAACATTGGTTTAATAGTATTTGAAAGTATGCATGTCTTATGATTCTTGGTGCTTGTGTTATACTTCTGAAAAAATTTAAAAAATAATGATTACAAACTTTATCATTACATTATGTTTTAATTGTAATTTAAGATATTTTTCAATATTTAACACTTTTGGAATCCTTCCATTGTATTTTTTACATTAAATTTGCCTAACAATTCAGTTAAGTGTGCGAATTCTTTCACTATTCCTTTTTTTCAATCCTCACATTATACATCTTATTGCAGATTATACTTCAAATTAAATTTTTTAAATTAATCAGATATTTAATATTTTAAAAATAGTTGTGGCAATGCCTTAGCATTGTTCAACAATCATATTTTTCACCGAATATGAATTATTTGTTGATCACATACTTTATCTAATCAGATGTGTCTATTAGTGCACCTGCTTTGATACGTGTTTAAATTTTTAACGTTTATAATTAAATTTGGTACAGATTAGACAATAAAAATACTGAAAAAGATCAGTATGCAAATATTTCACATTTTTAAACATCAAAATATTTTACGACATGTACATAGTGAATTTCTAAATCAGAGAGAAAAAGGAAGAATAACAGATAACAATAATCTTTTATATAATTGCTCTAAGATTTGATACTGTTTTATTTTAAGTAAAAAAAAACAATATTACAAATATGGAACCTATTTAAAATTAATTCATTTTTGTACTAAAAGAGCATGGAGAAATGAAGTCTATATTTTTATATACACCTCATACAAATTATACCATTTATACCAATATTTAGAATTAATCGATTTTCCTGTTACGGCAGTGCTTCTCAAAGTTGCAATACTCGCAATCCAATATCCAATCATTATTTTCATTCGGCCCCTGCCATACAATAACAATAATCTGAATTCAATAATACTATACTTTGACGCTAAAACTATGATACGACTTTAACCTCTTAAGCACCCCCCGTGTATATAAACGTCTCACTAGGCCAAAGCTTTTATTACTCCAGACGTATATATACGTCTTTCCGAAATACGATTTTTTCTATGCACTGCTATCCGTAAAATTATTTCAAGACTTTGGAATGCAATAAAAGTACCTTGACAATGTTTGCGAAAGATTTACATATTCCAGATTATTTTTGCTCCTTTATTCCTCTCCTCTACCCCAATACATCACACACGCGGGCCTACGTGAAAACGGTTGGCATTTGGAGGCGAATCGCGAAACTTATGATCGGCAGTCAAGGTTTAATTATAAACTGTACAAAAATTATCAAGATAAGTGTTGATTTTTGTTATAAATTATATATATGACAAACCCATACAGTTCACTGGTAATTAATAAACTTGTTTTTAACTTAGAATTGTTAAATTAATTATAAAATACATTGTGTAGCACTGATATATTTATAAGTGTAATATATCTGTGTAAATGTGTATTTTATATTTTATTATATCAGAATGTATTTGGTTTGTTTACTTTCAGTAAATTAGTAATTTTTTTAAATAATCCTTTGTTCTCGACTTTTCAATATGCTCCCGCCCTCTTTGTAGATTTGTCACGCCCCCAAGTGGTGCGCGCTCCACAGTTTGAGAAACACTGTGTTACGGTAAAATCAGGTGTACACGCACGCTTTTTTTTCCGAAGAAACCTTAAATATATGTGCGCCATGCTCTTATTTTTTAAAGTCAGTTATTTGAGATATTATTCTAGGCTTTTGAAAAAAAAGTGTACTTCTAGAGCTACCAACGTTTTTAGATCTTAAGATATGCCATTTCTTTTTAATAAACAGTATTTCGATCGACGCAGAAGTATAACTTTCTTACTCTCATTTTTTTTTTCTTAAATTACTTTTTTTACCCGACGTATAACTCGCAGCCGTAAATTTCTATTTTATTTTTTTTCTGCTAAAATTACTCATTATACGTTGGATTTTGCGGTAATTTTTTATTTCTTTCTTCCATTCCCGTAATTTTTTAAATGTAATTACTTTCAGCAAACACCACATTATTTGCCTCAGACCTATTAAAAAGACTCAAGAGTACTTAAGATGCATGTATTCACTCATTAAATATCAAAATGCATTCAGAAGGCACTACTCTAGTAATCTGATACTACTTACCGTGATGTTTACGGCGATCATTCATAGTGTGAAATTTAAGACAGTTCATGAAAACAAACATTAGGTTTAACTAAGACCCAGATTATAATAACAAAGAATGATTAATTGTTATTATTTTGTTCAGAGAGTCTTAAGGTATCCGACTACGCGTTCGAAAGCGTGATCTTGCAAAAGCGCATAAATGGATAATTTTCATGATATTGAGTGTCACTTAGATTAGAATACATGTATAGAATTGCTGAAAAAAATTTGACAAAAAAAAAATTTTAAGTACAATATTTTGGCAAAAAATTAACTTAGAATAATCGTTTTCAAAATATTCTCCTTTTGTAAAAAATGCTTCTATTATAATAATATTTCGCCTGTATATAGCTCAGGCCCCTGTTCAGAGGCTCAACTATGGTTTTTGAAATATATTACTTAGAAATGGGTTTATCCATGTTTTACGACAACAGAGGGGAGCAATTTTAAGAAAAAAACGCCAATAATTATTTCAATTGGTGGTAACTCCGAAAATAAGGAGAATTTTTCAAAAATTCTATTTAGGCCTCTGTAGAGAGGTCTGAGCTATATACTGGCAAAATATTATTATAGTAGAAGTATTTTTCTCAAAAGGAGAACATTTTGAAAAAAAAAAAATTCTAAGTTAATTTTTTGCCAAAATACTGTAAAATAATTTTTTTTGTCAAAATATCCTTATATATAACAATTTTATACATGTATTCTAATCTAAGTGACACTAAATATCATGAAAATTATCCATTTATGCGCTTTTGCAAAATCACGGTTTCGAACGTAGTCGGATACCTTAAATTGCTGAAACCCATGATTAGTCTGAAAAATGAAATGTAATTCTTAAATGTAAATGGTTCAAAGAAGGAATTATTACTCAATTAACTATTCGTAAAAATTATATAATAAATGAAAAATCATTACATTTTGTTTGCACAATTTGTAACAGGCTCCCTTTCTGTCTTCTAATTAACAGTCTTTAAGAGATAAAATATTTTCATGAATTGTTTGATAGTTATTGGAAAATTTATTTCGGCCTAGGAATTGCAAAGCAGCAAATGCTTCTTACTATTGAAGTAAAACGAATTGCAGGAGGATGTGTTAGCAGCGAAATCCTAAAAGATAGTGGCAGTACAAATTATATTTGTGATACCTGCTCTTACACAATATCTACGTATCATTTCATACGTGGTAATCATTAACAATATTTTGTACAATCTCACCTAATTATGATAAGTAATACTAATCATTATTATCTAGACCTAATTAGATCCTATTTGCTCATTGAAACTATACCAGATTTTCAATCATCGGTAATAAATATGGCTAATTGTACAAGATGTCTCTTCCTTTCGTTGCTCTTCTCGGGTTAGGTTCACCACAAACTTTAGAATTAAAATAGTTACATGCACGAGATTGTTGGTGGTACAATTTCCATCCCCCACCATATATCTATACCAGTGCTTCTCAATATCTTACCAATATTCAATCATCCTGTTCATCTCGCCCCCCCCATAGAATAACAATGCATTGGATTCAATAATACTATACTTTGACACTAAAGCTACAATATGACTTTAACTTCTTATGTGCCACCGACGTATTTAAACGTCTCGCTCAGCCAAAACATTAATTTTCTGGACGTATATATGCGTCTTTCAGAAGTACGATCTTTTCTAACAAGTGCTGTCCATAAAATTATTCCGAAGGCTTTGGAATGAAATAAAATAACCTTAACAGTGTTTGCGAAGGATTTATTTATTTCAGAGGATTTTTTTTTTTTTGCTCATTTATTCTTTTTCTCCTTCCCCTAAAAAAAATCAAAATAAGCTCTTCTATATGGAAAACGGTGGCATTGGGGAGCGAATCGAGTAAGTTTTAATCGGCAGTTAAGGAATTAATTATAAACCGTACAAATTATCAAAATAAGTGTTAATACAAACCCATCGGGTTACTGATGATTATCAAATTTTCTCTTAAATTAGTATTGTTTAATTAATAATAAAATACACTGTGTGCAAAACTTAAGCAACAGGTGGGTTTATTGCCATAACTTCACGAAAAATCATCTGAGAGACATGAAATTCTGAAATGAGGGAGAGTATTATGTACGTAAAGGATGACGAAAGCATCGGCGCTGAAAAAGGAATACAACGCATACGGTATGGAATGAAACAAGAACAAGCTTTATTGAACGCATAGTATCGCGACTCATGATTGTCTATCCAACAGGAAGAACAACAAGCAGATGTTAGTTAATATGGTATATGCCCTCCCCTTACTACAATGATTGCTTTGCACCGTCTCGACATACTCAGAACCAGCTGGTGCAACATTTCTTGAGGTAGGAGTGCCCATTCCTCTATCAACATCTGTTTGAGTTGTTGGTGGTACTTCGGATGATGTAAGCGTGTGGCAATACGTCTCCCCAAATCATCCCACACATGTTCGATGGGATTTAAATCTGGGGAGCACGCTGGCCAATCCATTTGAGTGATATCTTCACTTTCCAACAGCTCCTCAACAGCAAGAGTGCGATGTGGCCGTGCATTGTCATCCATAAAAATGAAGTCTGGGCCAATGGCACCTCGGAAAAGATGCACATGGGGAAGAAGTACCTCCTCACTTTAGCGATCCCCGGTTACAGACCCTCTGTCGAAAATGTGAAGCTCAGTTCCGCCGTTCAGCATAATGCCAACCCAGACAAGAACTCCAGGACCACCGTAACGATGTCTTTCCTTGATGTTAGTGGGATAAAACCGGGTCCCGATCTCTCT
>BMAV01021390.1:38843-55534 GCA_019973955.1 Trichonephila inaurata madagascariensis | reverse complement strand
AAATATCTTAATAAAAATTGAATCCTTAATATATTCAATGTAATGAAGATATGTGCGATTGCGAATTACAGTGTGAAGATTATTGCAACGTAACGTGTCAACTATCATTAGTTAAAATACATTCAACTTTTAATCGAAATATCTTAGTTGTCTCTATAACTAGTTACTAAATCAATAATTTTTTAAGCTACGAAAGACTGCTGCAGTGAATATAACAATAATTGCGATCTACCATTATTATGTTACAAATGAGGAAATGCGGCAAAATTTTGATGGTGGCGATTTGGGGTCTTAATA
The DNA here is from genome assembly GCA_019973955.1 of Trichonephila inaurata madagascariensis. Classification (NCBI taxonomy): domain Eukaryota; kingdom Metazoa; phylum Arthropoda; class Arachnida; order Araneae; family Nephilidae; genus Trichonephila; species Trichonephila inaurata. The sequence goes on along the minus strand of BMAV01021390.1, from coordinate 55,237 downwards.
AAGGAATATTAATGGCCCACCATATTCAATATAAAAAATGTCACAACGCTCCACGGGTCGTATATTTAAAAGTAACTGCCCTTCAAAAAAAATCCCTAATACTGTCTAGAGTTTTTGTGAAAGATTTAGGATGAATAAAAAAAAATAATCTCTCCCACCCTCTCGAGCGATCTGAGTCATGAGGGGTTGGGATGGCAGTTTAATTTAAGCTCAAACAAAAAGTTAAAGCACCCCTCTCCATTCGTACCACCCCCTCGTGGAGTCCCTTTAGACGCATCTGGACATTCTTCAATGGGGCTAATGAAGGAACGTTTTGTCAGGGCCGCCCCCTCCCCGCTTCTTTTATTCTAGGGGGCCGTGTACCCCAGGGTAAACAAGAGGGGGCCCCCATCGGCCTTAACGAGCGTTCCGGTTTCGGAAGCACGTGGCTGGAAACTGTTGCGTGGGAGGTGGGGGTTATAAATTTGAGAGGAGTCCATTGTGTATTTGTGTTCCTGCGAATTTTGAATGACAGTTGCAATCGGCTTTTAGATCAGTCGTGCGTTGATGCAGAGAACACTTAAAAACTCAAGAATTTATGAAGTTTTTGCATTTGTGAAATCTGAAGTGTTTGAATTTTAAAATAAATTACATGTCGCTGTCAGTGGATTTTAAAATAAAATGTGTGTGTGTGTGTGTTTGTGATGATTTAGTATACATAAAATCTTAACGGTAAAAGTTTTTTGTCCCTTTGTAATTTGTGACCTTTTTTTGCGCCTGTAAAAATGTAAATTAAACGTGTTACCGCTTCAAGGTGTAAACGGAACTCTGAAAATAAGAACTTCACCCCTGAAAATTGTTTACGGTGTTCATAAAGTGTGAAAGATGACCAGTTTTTGAGATGTTTGTAGAACTTTGATCCTTGTGTTCGAGAAAGCAAACGCATTTTTTGTTTTGAATAACACATTAAATTTGCTTGTAAAATCTTAATAAAAAAAATATAATCTCCCATTTATGTATAATACATTTTTTTCTGGACTTTTTAAGTTGTCGTTTGCTTGATATATCATAATTTCTTTTCCCTAAATAGGGCTTATTTTCGTTCCTTTCTTTAACAAATCATTATGTTAAAAGTAAGACTATTAATATCAAATAAGTTATATATTTTAAAATTTATTCTGAATAAAATTTTAAGTAGGTAAGAATTTTTGTGTTTAAACTCTTAGACAATCGTACGATCTAACAAAAATGCTAAATAAAAATATTCATAACAAATTAAGGATGATGTACAAAACTTTGCTTGAGAGTTCAATTTCAAGTTCCACTATTTATTCAAAAATTTGTGAGAAAGTTCACAGATAAAACAGCATAAAAAAATTACAATTTAAATGAAATTAGCCTTATTCGTGTTATGCATAAAACTTAAAAAACGTTTCATTGTGTGCTTGTAAAAAAAGTTTTTAGCAGAATAAGAAATGAATTAATGTATAAAAATGACAAATATATAAAAACTATAGTAATGTTTTCTTGTTTTATTTATAAAATTGAAAACATGAATACTTAAATCTGTGTGTTTTGTTTTGAAATATGAAATTCTATACTTCTCATTATTTTATTATAAGCGAAAGAAAACACCTGTAATTGAAGATTCATTCTTATTTTTAGTATGAACCACATTGTTCTTCGAAATATTCTCATAATAGCTGGTTAACTTATAATATATGTATGGCAGTAGCGCACACAAAAATCTTTCAAGGGGGGGGGGGAGGTCCAGGGTCGAAAGTTCACCATTTTGGTATCATACTCCAATACACCGCCCAACATATTCTTTTGATTTTATCGATTTTCGGGAACAAAAACAATACAAAATTAATTATTAAAAGAATAATTAGCATTAATTAATAACATTTATTTTTAATAACAAATACATAATTAGTTTTACGTAATATATACGTAGCATTATAACCAATCGGAAAAAAAATCAAGGGCTATGGGGGTGTCCAGACCCCTAGGACACCCCCCTTGTGTGCGCCACTGTGTATGTGTATAGTACTTCTTTGCGTATCCATATTGACATAAAGTTTTATTATTTGAACAACATAAACTCAAAATATTGTATGACTGTCTGCAAGAAAATAATAAAATCTTAGTACTGAATGAATACTGTATTTAACTATTCTTTTTTCCTAAATCAGGGTGTCCTTCGGAAGTTCAAAGGGCTCCATGGTCGAGACACTGGTCTACGACCACCAGGAAGACCTGTCCGAGCTGCCCGCCTTCCTCACAGCTGCCCCCGTCACAAACGGGTGAGTTTCGAACACTTTTATTGCTCATTCTGAAATTTGTTCCTTTTTTATCAATTTAAGAATGGCTTCAATTCAATTTTGCTGTTGTTGTTTTGTTCATGTGATTCAAAAGATTTCGAAGATATTCACATAGGTTTTGAAAATGAATACGGATAATGATGTGGGGTAAAATAGTTTGCATGCAAGAGAGAGAACATAAGGGTTCTCAGGGGGGTTAACTTTCTCTAGAGGGCTGAAAATGTAAACAATATTCAAATACATATAACTCCTTGAAATTAAAATTAAATAAATCGAATCTTTTACACATTATTTATAAAGGAATGGGGCTTCAAAAAAGTATAAAATATTTAAAATATAATCATAATTTTAAAAATTATAAACATATGAAAATAAGAAATATTTCTATAAGAAATATGAATTAAGTTTTACGTTACGCATGCTATTTTCTAAAATAGTAGCTTTAATTACTAGAAATAAAATGAGATTTATAAAGTTAAATGTATTCTTATTACGCTGTAGTAATTTTATAAATATAGTAATAAATTATATTTTTTAAAAACGTTTAATACTTTTCAAATATTTTGAAATACACAAAAGATATATTATTCTTAAATGATGTAGGGTTTAAAGAGTATGATACATTTTATAATTCTGTAAAGATTTATACATCAAAGGCTACTATTTTAGAAAATATCGTGCGCAACGCAAAAATTATTTAATATTTATTACATATTTTCATATGCTTATAATTTTTAGTTATGATTATATTTCAAATATTTTGTACTTTTTTGAAGCCCTAATCCTTTTTTAATAATGTGTAAAAGATTCGAATTATTTAATTTAAATTTAAAAGAATTATGCCTGTTTGAAAATTGTTTATACTTTCACCCCTTGAGAAAAGGTTAACACCCCTGAGACCCCATAAGAAACCAAATCATCACTACTTTTAAAATAAATTATATGCCTTAAAATTTTACTAAAATTTGGAAGGTTTATTCGAGTATGCGACACATACATATATGAGCTGTTATTTTGGTTTAATATATATGTAAGTATACACACAGATTATTATTAATGGAGGAACATACAGATTAAAAAGTAACCTCTACACAATATAGAATGGTTTATTTTAACTTTATGCTTTGTGACTGAAAGCTGTTGCTCTTAAAATTAGTTTCTCCTATAACTGAAAGCTGAATCATATAAAACAGAAATAAAAATTGTATTTAAATTCATTCATTAATGAATTAACTTAATTGCATTTTAAAAAAATCGTAAGTGGATTGAAAATGGACTCAAGCGGTAGAGATTTTTAAAACATTCATAAGACTGATTTTCTTATGTCATACTTACCTCATAACACATTTCAAATATTTCTTAATTCCTTCTGTACAGAAAAACATCTCTTATGAAATAGTTTGCATGTGAAATCGTTTTATTCTTTTAATTATATTTCCATTTCATTTCAAAATCTTTGCATGACACTTAACTGGCATAATGCCAAACATGTTAGCCACTTCTGCAATATTTTTCCTTTTAGTGTGGAAACCTTATCCTGAAAATATCATGCTCTTTCAATAGCACTCATGGATCAAATTTAAAAATGTAGTTGTATCTCACATGTCAAATAATACTTAGTAGAAAAGAATTATTTCCGATCTCATTTATAATGCAGAAACTGTGCTGCCTGTTGAACACTAATCCATTCCTCAAATAATGGTAATGTTAGAATCGAATCCAAAGCTTACCTTGACCGATAAATGAAACTTCAAACACCTAACAACTGTGTCAAAAGTGAACAATGTTACACCCTCTATTTAGCTACTTTAATAAAGACCACCCTTGTTGATCATTCTTTGACACACTAAGAAACTGAGAGTGAGAGAGAAATTTCGTGTTAGCGGAAAAAGTTGCAGAGGTCGTGGCATCCACTTTTATTTATTTGTTATCATTGGGCGGGGTTCAAATTTTCCAGTATGATTAGAGCTGTACATTAAATTTACAATCTGGTCAGGAGAAATTAAAGTAGGATTAAATACCTAATTCTGTTACAGGGAGAAGTTGAATAACGTTAAACAAATTCTCTCTCAGTGTATTTCTTTTAAGGTATCCGACTACGTTCGGAACCCTGATTTTGTAAAAGCGTGTAAATGGATAATATTTATGATATTTAGTGTCACTTAGATTAGAAAATGTATATAAAATTGTTTTAAGAATAGTATTACAATAAAAAATTATTTAAGTACACTATTTTGACAAAAAATGAACCTAGAATGACCCATTTTCAAAATATTCTCCTTTTGTGAAAAATGCTCCTATTATAATAATATTTTGCCTGTATATAACTCCGACCTCTGTACAGAGGCTCAACTAGAATTTTTGAAATATATATCTTAGAAGTGGGTTTATCCATGTTTTACGACAACAGAGGAGAGAAAATTTAAGAAAAAAAACGCCAATAATTATTTCAATGGGTTGTAACTCTGAAAATAATGTGAATGTTTCAAAACTCATAGTTGAGCCTCTGTACAGAGGTCTGAGCTATATACAGGCAAAATATTATTATAATAGAAGCATTTTTCACTAAAGGAGAACATTTTGAAAAAAGGTTATTCTAAGTTAATTTTTTGCCGAAATAGTGTATTTAAATAATTTTTTTGTCAAAATGTCCTTAAAACAATTTTACACATGTTTTCTAATCTAAGTGACACTAAATATCATGACAATTATCCATTTATGCGCTTTTTTAAAATCACGCTTCCGAACGTAGTCGGATACCTTAAAATAAATAAGTAATTTTTTTCTTTTTGTATAAATGTTTTTGTGAAAGAACCTCTGCTTCACATACTAACAAAAATGATACATTTGGGTAGTTTAAATACAAATTAACTACATTCAAATTATTCTTGTTAAACATTTGTTCTTTATTCATTTGACTTCCGAATTTGTTTATTTTTCTATTTTAATGAAAGAAGAAAACATGAATTCCATAAAGTGGAATTTCACATATTTTCAACGTATGTGAGTCGTGAGCTCATCTGTTGATACTGTAGCTGCTTAGAAAATGAAGAGTTTTTAATTCAGTTGTGTCGATGATAATCTAATAATTGCATGAAACGAAGATTATATTTTGTATATTAAATCTAAAAATAACTTAAATGGAGTGGTGCAGAGTTAAATTGAAAAAAAAAATTCACTCTAATGCATTATATAAATACTTAATTTACCATAAAAAATATATTAAAATTAAACTTTCAAGTGTTGAAAGGTAATCGGAGAGAACATAATTGTAATATACTGAAAATTAAGGTATCCAACTACGTCAAAAACTTTAATTTTGAAGAAAATATCGAATTTTTGATTTTTTTTACTCAATAAAATGTTTAAAATCTAAACTTTAAAATCTAGTTTTTTAAATCTTAACCTGCTTTCTAAAACTACCTTCCTTTTGAAGCTACAAAGTATATAAATGGAAATATGAGCGTTTTAATTAGAGAAGATTTTAAAAAAATAACCAAAAGTTGCTATTTCGAAACCCGGAAATTTAAATCTTATAAACATTCATTTTTAAAAATTTAAAAAATATTTGCTGCCAAAATTTTGAAAAAAAAAAAGAAAATTTAAAGACGTATTAATTACTTTTTGAAAAATCTGGCTTATATCTGATGTACTTATTATTGCTTCCTATGTAGTGGCCGCGGAAGCCGAGTAATCAAGGTATCGGATCGTGGCTGCCTTGTCACGAGTTCGAGCCCAGTAGCACTAAAGACCCGCTGTGTAGGGCAGCGATGCACGTTAAACCTGCCGAGAGCTCAAACGTGCCCCCGTTGGTGTGGTAGTTAGGAGAGGGAGTGCCAGCTCAGGTGTCGTCCTCGTCACTAGACCATGGTTCAAAATTACGTGGTCCATCGCCAAAAGCCCTCGTGTAACTGAATAGTGCGACGTTAATATTCACTCACTGCTTCCTATGTATAATTTTTATCTTTAAGTCTACTTCCTGAAAAACTGTATTCTTAAAAAAATTACAATTTTGAAACTGGGATGATTCAAACGATTTTTCATACACTTATATAAAAATTAGTAAACAAATTTAACTAGGATTTTTGGCATATTTAATTTAGTTTGGTATTTGTTCATATTTTTACTATATCAGATCAGAAATTTTAACAGAAAACACCAGATTTTTTATTTCGATTGATAATAACTCTAAAAACAATTTGAATTATTCTAAAATCTTAATTCCGGCTCTGTAGGAAACATATTATTATTATAGAATTATTTTCCACAAAATGAGAATAAATGGTAAACATGTCAGTTTTTTGCCAAAACAAATTGCATCTTTAATTTTTTTATGATGATGATATTCTTAAAACAGTTTTATATGTATATTCTAAAAAAATCCAGTGGACTCTTAATATCTAAAAAAGAATATTGATTTTTATGCTTTTTCAAAATCACGGTTTCGGAAGTAGTCGGATGCCATAAGGCTCCGAAATATTGAAATATGCTGCATTATTCCATTTTAGAATGAAACATAGATCAGTGATTCTCAACCACTGTGCCATTGCACTTTTGTGTGCCACCAAATTTTTTAAAATTTTTAATTATACTCTGCGAAAAAAATAAAATCTGAAACCGAATCATTCGGCCATTTTACAGAAAAAAACTAAGAGTATTCGTATTATATTTAACTCATTTTTTCGTGTGGATAGACGGATATAAAAAAATATAATTTTCGTAATCCATTATGAATTAACTTTGAAGGAAGAGGAAGAACTAATTTCGCGCTCTGTAATAATCGAGACTTAATTTCAAAACATTCGAAAAGGGTAAACTAATTCATTTTGGATTAACATTAGAGTCGATTACCTCATAATATGCAAAAAAGCTTTACAAATATTGTTACAATCTTATTTATTATGTGTTTTGTTTACAGCATTAAGAAATATGAAAATGTAAAAAAGATCGAAACTTTTAAATGTAGATGACAAAATGAGAGAGTCATTTTTACGAAGAAATATAAACGAAAAAAGTTATCAGAAATCCTCAAGCTCAAATTTCACATAAAATGTATTCTTATAATTAATTCCTCAATAAACGTTTTGTTGTCTTTGTCGTACATATTATTTAATTTAACATTGAAAATTACTATTATAAATTATTCCACATAGTGTACAATAGATAAGTAAAATTCTTTTTTAAACTTACTTTATTGCTAGTGCGCCACCATATTTTGAAATTGTTAAAAGTGTAACGCAACATCAGCAAAAAAAAAAGCGGTTGAGAATCACTGAAATAAATTGTGACATAATAATAAAAAATAAAAAAATTCGAATTGTGTCTGAGTAATTCGCAAAAATGATTGCATTATATTTTATTTCTTTATTTGTTATGAAAATATTCTGAAGTGATAAAGTACTGACAAATAAAACATTCAAAATTGCATAAATTCTTCATACATATATCATCACTTTGTGAGAGCATCCAAATAGTCAGGTGTATTTTATTGAAAGGTCATTCCGTTGCATAGCTAACTGCGCACTACTCGCCTCAGACAAACGATGATTGACAATTCGAAAACAAACGAGACGTACAGGGAGGAGAAAAAAACTCGGTATTAATCCCTTATTGACAGATGGGTCACCTTGCAAAAGGTGAGATAAAGTAGCAAGCAGTTGGCGGAATTCTTCCGCTGTCAGGTGATGTGCCCTTTCCCGTTGCGGGGCTTCCACGTGTTGAACACACATGGAAAAGTGCGTGCAAATCATTCGATAATAAATGATAATTTAAAATGTGAAATTTTGAAATGTTTACAATCAAGAAGATTGAGAAAAAATTGAATTGCATTCAAGTACCTGAAGGCCCAATACAGTAATACCCCGAACTTAAGCGATAGTTGGGGCTGAGTGATAACCGCGTAAGTTGGGGTATAATTTCTCATGTAAATACATATAAATTATTTTTAGTTGGGACCGGAGACGAAATAAAATAATAATTATTAAAAAAATGTGCAATAAAATCTTAGATAACCCAATTTCAAAATCGCAAACCAAAGTTATTTTGATGTAGAAGGTTTCATAAAATCTAACAAGTAGTCTGCCGATTCAAAGATTATTTTTCTGCCTCAAAATTTCCTCGCAGCATGCTAATAATTTTTTATTCCTTGTTTTGTTTAGAAAATATGCTCTTCCAGTTGCGTAACGGTGAACATTTGGGCTCCCCCAGCAAATTCAGGTTTTGGGCCCCCAAGTTGGATTTTACAAAGGGTGGGTACTTGGCGACAGTCAGGCTTCGGGCCCCCTAGAACCCTGCCCCTCACCGCGATGCAGGGGTTACGGGGGTGTACGTTACGCCACTGTACTCTTCATTGGAGTATGTACTTTCTAAAATTTGTAACCTTTTTCAAGTAAACATGTGATACCCCCACCCTCCCTGGGGATACCAACTCTTCATCTCCGCGACCTAGATTTATGGCAGGTAAGAATTGATCACCCAAGTTAGCCATAATAAATCCAATTTATTCGTATCCAAATATATTGAAAAAAGCAAGTCTTACAATAGGAAGGCAATCAGGAGTGATATAACGTATCCCTAAATTCTATGTAAATAAGCGCCTGGAATCCTAACCACGTATCTTTAAGCAAAGTTATCCTATGAATCTTAATCTTTCTTAATTTCCTTAACTCTCTAAAATCCCGTTCTATAATTAAGCTTCTAAGTTTAATTCCTTACCATCAGCTCACGGCGCTCAGCATCTCAGCTTCCTTTCTCCTTTTTCTCTTGCGATTACAAAACTTTCACTATATATCTACTAACTAATCTGAATATCACGGTTTCTTCTTGAGGGAATTGGCTGTGAAATAGCTCAATACTGGCCCCAAAGATTTCCGAAGAAGATTAGTATGAAAACACGATAAAGCCCCGTCACAAACTGAGGCCTTCTATCCAATTCCCAACCCTCATTCGATCTTCTGACTGAACTGGGTCTAAATACTCTTCTTCAATGTCTTGCTCTGCTTTTGCATTTCTCCGATCTCATCAATTGTCATCTAATTGTGAGAATCCAGCAATTCTTGAACGTCATTTTTCACGAATTCTTGAACGTCTAAATTTATTTTTCTGGATAAATCGACAATCTCTTCAATCAAATTACCAATTTTATCTGGCTCTGGCACTAATTATGTCTGAATTTTAGTGATAGTAATAATAAATTGACGAGATTTTAAAATCGCGTAACTCCGAATTCACGTAAATCGGGGTAGCGTAAGTCGAGGTATTACTATACTGCATTTTGAAATGAAGATTGGCAGTTGGAAAAGTTTATCATAATGTCAATTAATTTCGATTTTACATTTTTTTTTCAGTTATTTTTACAGACATGCGAATTAAAACCTTTAACGTTAATCTTTAAAAAAATGATTGTTATAAAGATTAAAAAATAAATTTCAATGTTTAATAGTCAATAGGGATATTGCTTGAATCAGAAAGTCTTTTTACAATACTTAACAGATTTTTGCATTTTGCATTAAAATTTTAGTGCTGTTGCAGTGATGGATGCTCTTTTCACTTGCTAAAAATATTATTTTAGAATTTTTAATAAATTCAAATTTATTTTTCCTCTTTTCTCTTTTCCTCGAACAATAAAATTATAATAATAATTTTTATTCCTAGCAATTTATAATACACTTAATACAGAAGCCATTTATAAAAACTGTAAAATTAAAATTTTAAGCGTAATGACAATAATATTAATGAAAAAAATTAATCTTGAAATATATTTTAGGGCCTCTTTTATGTAGTCGGGTACTTTAAGGTATCCGACTACGTTCGAAACCGCGATTTTGCAAAAGCGTGTAAATGGATAATATTTATGATATTGAGTGTCACTTAGATTAGAAAATGTATATACAATTGTTTTAAGAATAATATTGCAATAAAAAATTATTGAAGTACAATATTTTGACAAAAAATGAACATAGAATGAACCCATTTTCAAAATATTCTCCTTTTGTGAAAAATACTTCTATTATAATAATATTTTGCCTGTATTCAGCTCAGACCTCTCTACAGAGGCTCAACTAGAATTTTTGAAATGCATAACTCGGAAGTCAATTTATCCATGTTTTACGAAAACAGAAGGGAGAAATTTTAAGAAAATACGCCGATAATTATTTCAAATGGTTGTAACTCTGAAAATAATGTGAATTTTTCAAAAATCATAGTTGAGCCTCTGTACAGAGGTCCGAGCTATATACAGGCAAAATATTAACATAATAGAAGCATTTTTCACAAAAGGAGAACATTTTGAAAAAAGGTTATTCTAAGTTAATTTTTGGCCGAAATATTGTATTTAAATAATTTTTTTTTGTCACAATGTCATTAAAACAATTTTATGCATGTATTCTAATCTAAGTGACACTAAATATCATGAAAATTATCCATTTATGCGCTTTTTTTAAAATCACGGTTCCGAACGTAGTCGCGCGGATACCTTAACTAAAATTTTCCCTCTTATGGATTATTATTAATTTGTATGGTACACATTAAACTTGATAGAATATAAATGTATCATTTGAAGTATTTTAAAATATTAAAAAATATACAAATTTCTTTGCGTATTTTTTTAAAAAGAAATCTTTACTTTTTATTCATAACCTGGGTGGTCTGTTTACATCCTTTTTTCCCCCGCGGTTGTGTGCTTTTTGTCGAATTATCGTACTGTCACGCTTCCAGAAACTACTGGTTTTACTGAATCTCGTCACTTTTCCGTAACATTTATCAACTCCTCTTCATCACAAACGACGGTGACAAGACAATCGTCTCTGTGACAGATGTTTTGGAAAAGGATTTAAAATAGTCGGGGGGAAACTAGAACTGTCGGCTTTTCCGTTATAAGACTTACCTTGCTGAGAAAATACTTTTACATCTAAGGCTTCTCTCTCGGTGACGTCTTACACTCCAGTCAATATATATCTTTATCCCTTTACTGCATTTGAAGCTGGTATCTTGCTCTTCCCTGAATGTAATAAATTATTTAAGCGTAACATGTCTATGCTATACAATAGGGTGGATAGTGGTTATACAGAGAAAAAAACTATTATTATTCGGAACCTACCTATACGGAAAAGATATTTTATGGTATGGAGATAGAAAGAAAAATATTTTTAAATAATAATTTCAAAATTTATTATTGCCACAAAGGGGAGAAATTTTCGAAAAAAAATGGGAACAGATTTATAATTTTAATTGAATGATTTTAAACTCAAAATAAAATTATTTTTCTACAAAATTAATAACAAAAAAGAATTATTGACAACTGAGTGCTGAGTAGTGAATAGTGGGAGTCAGTAGCTCACACAAAAAATTTTCAAGGGGGAGGGTTGAACGTCCACCATTTTGGTATTATGCTCTAATACGCCGCTCAACATATTCCTTTGATTTTGTCGATTTTCGGAAACAAAATAATGCAAAATTAATTATTGAATAAATAATTAGCATTCGTCAATAAAATTAATTATTAATAACAAATACATAATTAAATTTTACGTAATATATGCATAGAATTATAACCAATCGTAAAAAATGAAGGGCTATGGGGGGGGTGTCCGGACCTCTAGGACACCTCCCTTGTGTGCGCCACTGGTGCGAGTACAATCTACATTGTAACATTTCATAACCATAGCTCTTTTTCCCCCACCGTCATATCAGTTCGATTCAAGCTTTTAGCCGTTTCTAGTTTTATTGTGCACTATAATTTTGACAGAAGGTTTTTTTTAAAAATAAAATTTAACACTAATGAAGCTGTTAAATTTACCTGATGTGTGTGTGTGTGTGTCTACCCCCTCGCGTTCCGTGAAACTGGTAAGGTAGAGGCCTTCTCATCACAAAATATGTTAAAAAGAACTAAATTGCATATTTTTCTTTAATAAAAATTATTTTGACTTCTTACTCTAAAACAGTTCGAATACCTTAACTTCCTTCCCCTTATGGCAGTATTTAGCATATAAATTGATTTTGTATTTCCATTCATCTATATACCATAGAGCATCTTTTTTCCGCATAGGTAGGTTTTTAAATTCTGAAAAAAAAAATTCAATCCATCCTACTATACAAGCAGTGATAGTTTCTGAAAATGATATTAATAGGAATATATATATATATATATATTTAACTGCGACTATTTTTATAAGGCTTCGTGTTGCTTTTATTTTTTATTTGTTTCATATTTTCTATGTAACATGTTCTGAAAATTCTCAGTATGGTGCTATTTTATCGTATTTGAAAATAAAACTTATTGATTAAATAAAGGAGAATAGAAGCATATAAAGAGAAATTAATGAAAAATTAACAAACTGTTCAGTAATTAATGTACTTTAAATTTGGATATCCCTTGAGGACGGCTTTTTAATCACTAATTGCCCACCATAGTGCAACCTATCCGAACTTCCACCTTCTCTCATTTGTAAGCCTGTCTAAGAAGCTTAATTACCATAGCAACTGGTGAAACTTTGTTTACTGTAATTTGAATAGCAACTTCGAGTTGGCTTAATCTTTTTAAAAAATCTAAAGGAGCTATTAAGTACATAAACATCGAAATGGGTATTAAGAAGCTTTTTAAGAATCTGTAGTGAGCTTTTATTTATTTATTTATTTGAAAATTCATTGAGTTGTTTTAGCTCAGCTTTATATTTCCAGTTTGAGAAAACGAATAGAAATGTGGAGGCTTGATTTTAATTTGAGAACTAATGCTTCAAAAGGAAAGATTTTACGTAAAAGTTCAGCAAACTTTATATTCAGCAAGCAAATTATTCTTATCTTCAAGTGATTAACTAATACAAATTAACTAATCAATGAATGCAAATGGTATTTGAAACTTTAAAAAAATAAGAGAATAACATTGCAATATGTTTCTTTTTCTTTACTGTTACTGTATCGGAAGTTTTGCTTTTTCAAAAATGACTTTTTTCTATAATATGTGATTCGCCAATTTCTTGAACCTTCCTTGAATATTAATTTTGACTTAAACTACACACACACACACACACACACACACATATATATATATATATATATATATATATATATATATACATTCTGATGGTGCATTCTTGAATAAAAAAAATTACTGTAGCAAAATTAATTTCTATTAACATGTGTTTTTTGTTTTGTTTTTTAAGAAATGTATTTATAGAAAATCTGTTGAATTCACACTAATTTTAAATTCGATTTAAAACTAATCAAAGCAATTTTTTGCGTACCTTAACTATACAAATATTAAGAACTAAAAAAAGAATTAATAATAATACATAGATAAATAAATTGAAAAAATATGACACTTCAATAATTTTGATATTTTAATCCTCTTTCGCAAATATGTGAAAAACTTTGTGTCATTTTTGGCTTTTTCGGCTATCTACAAAATTCATTTTATGTCAAACACATCGATACAAATTTGTCAATACAGCCAATATATCAATAAATATAGATAGATATACTACTTATTAATCTCCAACCACTGGCGTAGCTAATCCTTAGTGGGCTCTGTATCAAAATTCTTTACGGGCCCTTTTTTAGAAATAGGAAGTCTGTTAATGGAACTTTTGATAGGATTATACGACTTTTTTCTTACACATGCTGGGGCCCCTGTAGTTTGGGGAGCCCCACATCATTGATACGACTGATTCGGCGGTAGCTACGCCCCTGTCTCCAACCCCTTATTCATTGAGCGATATGTAATGAACTTAAAAATGCAACCTTTTTGTTTTCAAAGCTGTACACCACCTTTTATTTAACACAAAATATTGTTGTTAATAATATACAAAATAAGTTGCAACCACTTTATAAGATGTATCAATAGTTAAAAATAAAAAATTTCATGAAAAAAAATTCGAAACAATTTTTTAGAAAACAAGTTTTAAGTGCTAAGAAACAAATAAAAATGTATTGGAACATGAAAACAAGACTCAAGCTCCTGAATGTTTTTTAAACTGATTCATTAGACATATTTTCTCACCGAAGTTTTGGCTGCGCTTAGAAATTTCATACCGACGAACGAGGAGCCGCAAAATGAGGCACTTTCATTCCACCTCCGACTTTTCATCGGCCACTAAATCACGTTTTTACGATGATAAACGCTCCACCGAAGGAAGTTCATTACTTCCCGAGATCTCACCATATTTCACAGAGTGCCCATCGTCACCCTCTGAGATGTCATCACCACGTGTGACATGCGTAGATCCTTCTCTTTCTTCTGGATTAAGCTCCTTTTTTTCTCACTCTTTTTTGCGCCTGGATATTGTCTTCATACGAGGTAGTATTTTTCTTTGGACCACACAGGACCCGGATGGTGGCTGTCCCCCTCTTTCCGGGTCATCACGACAGATGGCGCTGATGCTGGGCACGTGCGGGGGCGGACCTTTCTCCCTCAGCTGTCCCCTCGAGCATCCTCCGATTCTGCTCTTTCCTCCCACATATCCTAAATGATGAAAGAATGGACATTCAGATTCATTGAAAAGGTATTGGGGAGAAAATGGTGCTTTTTTGAAGTGCAGAAAAAAAAAACTTTTAACTTTTTTTTTTTTTTTTTTATAAATGGGAAGTTTGCGTCAGATTTGTTAAGAAATTTTCAACTATGAGTTTCTCGTGAATCTTTGATATTTCAAGAACTGAAATAATTATCAATATATATATACTTTTGAAATACTGATTGGAATTATTTTCGGAAAATTTCCCATTTTTAAGGTGATTACGTTCGGTACCGTCATTTTGAAACAGAGTATAAATGAATACTTTTTTTTAATTTTTAGTGTCAGTTGAGTTATAATATGCATATTAAATTGTTTCACGAATATTATTACAATAAAAAATATTTAAATGCTATTTTTTCGAGAAAAAAAAAGAATTCAGAAAAGACATTCTCTTTGTATGAAAAATGTTTTTATAATAATATTTTGTCTACATATAGCTAGGACTTCTATGACGGGGGCTGAATTAAAAGTTAAAGAATTCACATTATTATATAATAAAATATGCATGAATCTTTTTACTTATTATTTATTTCAAAAAATTTAATTCAACCCCGGTAGAAAAACCCTAGATACATTTACCGTAAAATCCGGCGTATAACGCGCACCTATACTTTCAAGCTTAATTTTTTAACTTTAAGGTATATTCGCCCTATAACGCGCACCCCCTTTTTTACGAAGAAATCTGAAAAATTAGTATACATTGCTCTTATATTTTGAAGCCATTTATTCGAGGTATTATCCCAGACTTTCGACAAAATAGTTTTCTTCTAGAACTGCAACTCTTTTAGTTCATATGGCAAGTGATTTCTTTTAAATAAGCATTATTTCGATACATGCAGAAGTAAAAATTTGTTTTTATACTCATCTCTTTTGTTATATTTAAAGTTATCGTTTTTATACCCGGCGTACTTATTTCTTTCGAACTTATTTTCTGTGTTAAAAGTGCGCGTTATACGCCGGATTTTATGGTTGGCAGAATATTTTTCTTGTAGGAGCATTTTTCATTCACTTTTTGCTAAAAAAAAATTGCATTTAAATAATTTTTACTGGTAACAGTATTCTTAAAATAATTTTATCTATCTATTATTCTAATTTAACCGACACTAAATATCAACAAAAAAATCTAATTATACGCTTTTTAAAATCATGGTTTGGAACGTATTCAGTCACCTCAATTTGATTTTAAAAAAGGATTTCATGATATTTCTGGAAGCATTACTTTTGTCCAACTAAACTAAAGATTTTATAACCAAATACAAGAATAAAAAAGTCACGCATGAAATAATTGATCTATACAATACGCTATATATTTCAGCCTCCATAATTTATTCCTTGTACTTTTATTTTAAATTTTGTGATCAATGAAAAAAGTATTCATTCCCCTTCGTTTAGTGGTGACCTCAAACAAAAGTTCATTGGGTTTGAGTTTTAAGATCTTAAATAAAATTATCTTTGATGAAAATTATTGAGAGATACGAGAAATTAACTAAAATTCTGATATTTCATTCTTAAACTTGAAACTATAATACTTGACATTAACGAATATTCCGGCGTATAACATGCACTTATACTTCTATATTCG
>BMAV01021390.1:22337-38743 GCA_019973955.1 Trichonephila inaurata madagascariensis | reverse complement strand
CCCCCCCCCCTTTTTTTTTTTTTTTTTTTTTTTCTTCACGAAGAAAACCTTAAGCGTATGTATACAATGCTGTAATATATGTTTGGAATCATTTATTCAAAGTATTATTTCAAGAGCTTTTTGAAAAAAATAGCGTATATTTCTAGAACTTTAACCCTTTTAGTTCATTAGGTATGACATTTCTTTTATATAAACATTATTTCGATATAAGTATAAAAATATTTTTTTTCATCTCTTTTTTTTTTATTATTATTTTTAAAGCTATCATTTTTGTACCCGACGTATAACGAGCACCCTTAAATTTTGATCTTGTTTTTTGTGTTGAAAGCATGCGTTATAAGCCGGATTATACGGTAATTATTAGTCTGAATAAATATCTATTGTTTCATGCAACTACATATATACCCGTTTGCTATGCAAATTTATATTTTTGTCAAATTATTATAAGCGTAACGCATTACAACTTTTCATTCCTGAAACTTAATTTATAAATTTCTTGTTTAAATCAATGATTATTCAAAATATAAAGAGAGGGAAAATAATAGACTCTAAATAAGGTAAAAAATTGTAAATATATCCCCTTCATGCTTTTAAAAAGACATATCTTTGATATTTTAAAAGAATATCTAGCATTTGATAAAGAAAAACAACAACAGCGATAATAATATGTAGAAGTAATAATAATATAACAACTACACCCACACAAATCCAATTATTTTCTATTTCAACTCCTTTGACGTCATCATCTTTCACAAAGAATTTCTTTTCAAAAAATGCGAGTGTCGAGAAAGATTCTTAAAAGCATTCTGATAAAACTTTTCTTTTTTTTTTTTATCTTAACATCATTCTAGTGGGTGTTTATATCGCTGAAAGCTCGAATTTTTTCACGGCTTCTTTCGTACCAAAAAATAAAATTATACGAATTCCTCCGCACACTCGCCCAAAGGTATTTCATGTTTAACATTTGCCGAGTAATCTACAATGCTCCTTCGTTGAATACAAACTCTCTTCCACCAAAAGAAAGATAGGAAATTGCCGTCGAGTGCTCACAAATACGTGCAGAGAAAGAAACATGTATGTTTTAGAAAAACATTGACTATTCCTGTCTTACAATCTCCCCGAGGACTATAGTCCCTCAAAGAAAGGGGGGGGGGTAATTTAGTAACCATGGAAACCTCGAAAGAAAAAAAGAAAAGAGGTCGACGTTAAATTACGAGCTTGTTATTCTGTCTCCGTCCAATTATGTGTACAACTCGGTCATGCCGTAGAAAAAAAATGACTATGAATCGGAAACTAAAATGTGCGAGGTGTTTTAAATGTTCATGCTTCTTTCTTTCTTTTTTTTCACTCCTTTTCGTCAGTGGTTTTTACTTGTGTCCTTTGGAACCTGTCCAAAATGAAGCGAATCCAACATGTGCCAATTCGAAGACAACTTTTGTTTACTCATTTTACTTAAAACCGAAATGAAAAAAGTACACACGTGGAGTTGGAAAGTAAGAGAACGTAAATATAGGAGCGTCCTACTACTAAAGCAAAAATTTAAAAAAAAAAAAGGTGGTGATACGTGGTTTCAAGTCACGAACACATAATTTAGAAAGACAGGCTGGGCTTATATTTCGATTAATTTAATATACTTAAAAAGAAAAAAATGGAAAATTGGAAAATAAATACTTAATTTTTATTATTTGTCAACTAATATACCATGTTAACAATCACATGTCATTCCGCAAGAAACCGGCGTATAACACGCATTTTAATGTAAAAAATAGGATCAAAAGTTACGGGTACGTGTTATACGCTGGATATAAAAATGATAGTTTTAAAAATAAAGAAAATATGAACATAAAAATGTTAGATTCCTGAACTGAACTTGTGGCCGCGGTAGCCGAGTGGTATAAGTATCGGATCGTGGCATGCCTTGTCACGAGTTCGAGCCCAGTACCACTAAAGACCCGCCGTGTAGGGCAGCGATGCACTTTAAATCTGTCGTGAGCTGAAACGCGTCCTCTCGTTTGTGTGGTGTGGAAGTTAGGAGAGGGGGTTGCCAACTCAGGTGTCCACGTCACTTGACCATGGTTCAAAACTATGTGGTCCGTCGCTAAAAGCCCTAGTGTAGCTGAACAGTGCGACGTTAATATTCAATCAATCAACCTGTACTGAACTCAATGGCGCAAAAGCCCATGAGGGTCAAAGCCTATTGTGCCTACCTTAGTTTTCTTCACCTTAGGCGCTGGGGTGCATGGGTAGATGTTTCGGTCAAGTGGTCAGTCTGACGCGAAACCCCCAGTGTTCAGTTTCCAAGCAAGCTTGGTACTCATTCATCGACTCACTGAAGGGATAAAAGGCTGAGTCGACCTTGTCCAGCCTGGGATTTGAACCCCCGACCTGTGGCGGAAGAGCGCGAAGTGACTGTCCACTCAGCCACTGGGCTTCATTTTAGATTCCTATATGTATCTAAATTCTGTTTATTTAAAAAGAAATGTGACGTTCCCCTTATGAACTTTCATTATTGGATAACATAAATAGTTCGTCCTATTCGTATTTCATGGTATCTTCAGGCGAATTCTTTTTCCAACTTTGCACAATCACTGCTACTCTGATCCATATATAAATAATCCTCTTCCGTTTCCATCAAGACTGTTAGGCATACTTCATTTTAAAAAGGGTTTTTGAATCATATCATTTAATTTCATTCCATGCTTTTGCTGTCCACACACACACTATATCTAGACTTCGAAAGATAAAGAGTGTGTACATTTCAGGTTTCTTCGTAAGAAAAAGAAAGAAAGAAAGAAACTCAGCGTTATACGCGCGGCAACTATACCTAAGACTGAAAAAATGCAGTTGGAAAGATCAGGTGAGCGTTATATGCCGGAATATGAAGTAGTTAAAATCGCATCTGAGATGCATTTTAGCCATACAACAAAACTTAATGTAAAACTAATTTTTAAATTATAATGAAGTACAGGGTTAAGTCTAAACTAGTACTTACCAATACACCAGGTGAAAGTTGTCTTGAGAAGCGACGAAATCCAGCGTTATAACACGCATTTTTAACAGCAAAAATAACATCTAAATTTATTGGTGCGCATTATACGCCAAGTATATAAAAAAGATAGCTTCAAAAATAATTTTAAAAAAAAAGAAATGATTATTTAAAAAATTAGAATTATACCTTGATCGAAATACTAATGAGCTTAAAATATCGGATTTCTAGAAGTATGCTATTTTTATAAAATCATGGTATAATACCTCGAATAAATGTCTTCGAAACGTAATAGCATTGCTCGCGTACATTTCAAGTTCCTTCGTAAAAGAGAGGTGCACATTATACCTAAAAATTTAAAAAATACATCTTGAGGGCATTGGTGCGCGTTATATGCTGGATTTTACGGTAAGTAAATTAAATTAGAGCCCACCTTTGATTATAATTATTCAATAAATTGCTATATTTCATTATTGTTGTTCATTTACTATTAGAAAATCATTATCAATTCATCATAACTATAGAGGATAAAGATAGAAAAGTAATTGATTGTGTGTGCTTAAAAATACTTTGGTTACTTAGGTATTTTAATTAATAATGTAATCACATCATATTCAAGTAATCTAAAATGGAAATGCATAAAAACTATTAAATCTCGAGAAAAAATCCTCTTTTTTGCCGGATAATTATATTCTTGTTTAATCAATTCCTACTATTAGCTCACACTCTCTATATATTTATTTATTTATCTTCGTGGAATTTTCAATCGTTAATAAATACATTTTAAAGCACTCAATTGAGCTGAAATTTTATGCACATGATTATTTTGGGTGACAATACAGCAATTTAATTATAATTAATAAAAATTAATTGATTAAAACTAATTATTCAAAGAATTACAAATTCAGCCACGTTGGCATCGTTTTTGACGACTTAGCGACCCTTTTAGCGACGTGTCAAAACTTTAAAAGATTTTTTTTTCTCACGTTTTAAAGCATTCAGTTGAACTGAAATTTTATAGACACAATTGTTTTGGATAACAATACGATACTTTAATGATAATGAATAAAAATCAATTACCACTTAATGTTATGATTCTGTCGTATGTATATACATATGTGTATATTAATTGTAACTATTTAATAAAAAGTAGCTAAAATAAAAATTTTCTCTGATGATCTAAGTAGGGATTGAGACTTAATTTTTTTTTATATTACTTGTTTTTTCATGAAGATGTTAATCTTATACCTTATATAGTAATAAAATACAAATACAATCGACTGTTACAAATTCGGGTGGATTTTTAAAAATAAGAAAGTAGTCAAATATTTTAAGCATTGTATTTTTGATTATATCTTATTCATATCCAGAAAAGAGTGTTTGTGTATCTTGAAGATATATATATAATCTTAGACTGATGATTTTTGATATATTAAAAGAACGTAATTAATTTTTCTTAAGAATTTTCAATGGTTCAACGAAAATTATAATCACCGCCTTCATTACTAATTTCATAGTTATCAAGTGTGATATTCTTTTGTATGAATAAATGTATTTCTGTATATTATACACACAGAAATTCCAAAAAGAGTTAAAGTTCGTACATCCTTGAAAACTTGAAAAAAAATTCATTTTTTTAAGTAAACCATTTCAGTTGTTTTGAAATATGAAACTGGACGAAATCGTTCAGAAACAAAAAAAGAAATTTGTGAAACATAAGTAATACAAGGCTATATGCTGATAACTTTCTTCTAAATCATAAACTCGTTATTTTAGTGGGAATTCATCTTTGCAGAACATTTTAATTTGAAAAATAACGTCTGAATCATGAATTCATTCCTTTCTTTACTACTTATTATGTATGACTATAATTATTTTACATGAATTAACGTTTCCTAATATGCAACAGTAACTACTTTTCTGTAATTAGCTATATGAAACACATTTCTTTTTACAAATCTCTTTTCGTGTATTTTAAATGACTTGTCATTAAATAAAATTCCGTTTCCACAATGTATAAAATATAAAAGTTATTTCGTTATAACTTTTTTACTGCATCATTTTTTTATCAGTGGAGATTTTTGGTGATAAACCGTAAAATATGGGACTTCTGAATTTTCTTTTTTTAAACAAAAATAGTTTCGTATGTGCTTCCGTAAAAAAAATTATTTTTCAAAAGTTTCTATTTTTTTTTTTTTAAGTTTTAAAGTAAAGTTTTAAAGACTAAGTGACTATATAGTTAAATAAACTGTTGACTTATTAAAATTTGAATGTGCCAAATGACTACACTATGGCGTAAGCATCGATACTGTAAAATATTTTTAGGAAGAAATTTTATGTTCAGTTACTGAACGAGTTAAATCTCACCACATTATTATTATTTGCTCCAAGATCAATTTCATTCGAAAAACATTTTCCAGGCTATTACCTGCTCCAATTTAAATTTCTCCTTTGGCGTGGTGTTGAATTTTGGAGAGTAGGGTAACAGCTCAGGTGACATCCTTGTCCTTTCGAGGGGGTTCACGTTATCAGATCCATCATCAACAGCCTACGTGTAACTTCAGAATGCGATTTTAATCAACAATCAATCAACCAGTGTAAATTTTTAAATCGTAAGATTTCGACTTCTGTATTTTCATGGTGTTGCCAAATTGAAACAAGTATATATATATATATATATATATATATATATTGGGCCTAAAATACTCTCCTGGTTACAAAACTCGCCTTTTTACAATCCTACAATAAAAATAAAAACCTGTTTTTTCCAATGAACTTATTACGCAACAAAAATACATTTTGACATTATTTTTAATGCTAAAACTATTTATACGATAACCATCTTGGTATATCTTTTAAGTTTCCTGTGTGTTCAATCTTTTATTCTCGTACCGCTACTACCACCTATCAAACTTTTCTACAGATTTTCGTTAAAAGCAACCAGAATGGATTTCTTAAGTCGTAATATTGCCTTTTGGAACGGTCAAGTGAAACTTACAAATGGGAATTTAAAAAAAAAAATAGCGTTAAATTTAAACACGTAGGGGAGACCAGGGCAAGATGAAGGGAGGGGCAAGATGACGAATGTCATAATTTTTCCGTTTTCTGCTAGGTATCAAGATTAACCGAACACTAATGGCTCTCTTATTGGCCGTTCGTTAAAAAATAGTATAGAGAAGCCTAAATCTACATTTTCGTGTTAGTTGTGAAGCTTTGATTGTTTACCGCTACCCGATATAACTTTTATGCATGTGTAAATAATCTCTGCTACAGAAACAGGCAAGATATATCATTTATCTTTCATATTCGTGAGTAATTTAGTTTAAATACTACATATTACCACGAATAAATATCAACTAATCGAATTCCTTCATGGAAATGGAAAATAATATTTTTAAATAGGCAGTCTGAGGCAAGATGACGAGCTCGTCATTTTGCCCCGTGTTTCGGAATTTATTAAACTATGTTGTCTATTCTATTAAATCCTGTAACACTTATTTGTCTATGTTTTTGTCTGTTCGACCTTGCGCTTCTATCTTTTCTGGGGCTAAGGGGTGCATCGGATTGGGGAATGTGTCGTTCGAAAGAGGGAGACCAGAGGAAGACATTTTTGCCATTCGCTAACAACTTTATCGTAATTTATCCAGAACAAACTATCATGGACAAAAATATTGGTGAGCGTTTGAGCACCGCTTACTTCAGAGCAGCCAGCTACAGTTGGAAATGCCGTTAAAGGGTTTAAAAAATTTGGGATTGAGACTCATAATCCTCTTGTGTTTAACGAACATGACTTTGCTGCTTCAAAAGCTATTGACCATGATGTTGTTGGCGATGAAATTGAGAATAATAGTGCTAATCCTCTGACCCTGGTAGTAGAAAACCAACATATAAATCCTCCAGAAGAACCATAACATATGGTAAATGCTGATTACGATGCTCTAAAGAAGCCTGTTAGTGTTTTTTTTTATTTCAAACCATTGCCTAAAGCAATACAATGTGAGAGAAAAAAAAAAAAGAAAAAGAAAAAAGGTGAGCCCAAGCATTGTTACAAGCACACCCATCAAAGAAATTTTAGAACAAAGGGAAAAGCAGAAGGAAGAACCGGAGACTAAAAAAAAACAGAGGAGTGAATCTAAAAAAGGAGTAAAAAAACTCGAAACTAAGTTCCTGTAGGCCTAAGTCTATAAAATCAAAGCCAAACAGTCCAGTTGCATCAACTTCAAAGGATGGCGTTATAAGATGTCCTACTTGTGAAGAGGAATATTGTGACCCTCCAACAGAAGAATGGATCCAGTACTGTAAATGCCAAGAGTGGTGGCATGAGGAAAGTTCCAATTGTGAAAATGGCATTTTTATTTGTGACTATTGTTAGCTGCACAGCTAAACACTTTAACATAACGTTGCAATGTATTATGCTTCGTTTGATACTTTGTAAGATGTAAAAACTCAGTTGTCATTTGTTAAACCATGTAACATATTCAAAAGATAAAATCTGTTCAACCTTTCCCAGTGTCGTCATCTTGCCCCAGTACTGGGGCAAGATGACATTTTGTTAAGGTTCTGAAAAAATAAAATTATCCTTTTTTTTTATTTGAAAAATTAAATGGTAATGTATTTAATACTACAAAGGACTACTCTAACACTTCATGTAAAAATAATTTTTTTTTATCCTTAAAAATAAATTAATAAACAACAAAAACTGTTAACATCGTCATCTTAGCCCGGTCTCCCCTACGTAAATGTACTTTCTTTTACTGGTTTTCAAACAAACTGTGCTTTTTAGAACAATTTAATAAAATGGATAATTAGCCTTATTTCGTTGTATTCCTGTTTCATTGCACTGCACTTTTACTTGATCTGTGTACATTTTTTTTTTACTTTTCATAAACATTATCAAGACAAATGGATTGAGTCATTGAACCCAACCACGTGAAACTCTGGTTTTTAGTTCAGCATATATACACGTTGCGTAAAAATTATTTTACTGTTGTAAGTGAGAGAGAGAGGGTTTGAAGAACGCATTACGTGAAATGCACCCTCTGTTCGGATTTAAAAATATCTTAACCCTTTCGTACCTTAATTGAGAGAGACGAGAAGAGACTGAGCGTACTTCTTATTTAAAACTAAAGAAGGGGTTTGTATCACCGAGTTCTAACGTTTTGTTTAACATAAGTAAAACAATTCGCATTTCTTTTCTCCGAAAATAATTTTTCATACAGGATAGAAATAATTTTCCCTCTGCTAAATGACTTTGTAAAACGTTAGTTGAATTTGATTTAAAAGTATTAATTAATTTTGTTGATATCCATGACTTTCAACGATTTTATTTATTTATTATGCATTATACTACATTTTTTATCTTTTTCAAACAGAAACATAGTTAAAATATTGTAAATATGTTTCTTATTTATGTGATTTTTAAAATGAGATAAAATTCCTTCCCATTATACTTTATTTCCTCTTGATAATATTGCACAAACAATATGAAATTAATTCATACGGATATTTTACTTTTGCTTTTTAATATATTTGTAAAAATTACTGCACGCATTTTGTTATCAATTTCAATGTTTTAGTTTATTTTCCACAGTGGGTTAAACACATGTGACGTCAAATTCTCATAACTCCATTAATGTGTTTCCAGTCAATCAGTTCATAAATTTATGTGACGTCATTGTCACATGATAGATGATATCCCGTTTTATGCCAGCTACTTTATGCGTTTCACTGTTGCCAACTTTTGCTTTTTGTAGTAACTTTCTTTTAAAATGTACGTATTTGTCAACAATAATAATGTCCATAGATAAGCAAAAAGTGCACTTAATTTAAAAAATCAATTCCAATTTGAAATTTTTATCTAATGTCAGTTTTTTGAATTCAATGGAATATACATGATTACATTTATATAAAGTGATCGTTATGAATTTAATCTATTGCGCGCGTGTTGTTTTATCTTCCACAATCTTGACAACTTGAGCGTTTTCTTTAAAAGTGGTGTAAGTCCATTTTATATTGTATGGAGATATATTTATCACTTTCAAAGTAATTATATTTGTAATTTCATTCACTACGTAAATTTATGTTGACAAAAAGATGAAAATGTTGAAGAATTCTAGAGGGAATTATTCATAGATAAAAGCGCATAACAGATTGCATTCAACGTTGTAATTAACTAACTTTTTGTCAAAAATGCACTTACACCCGTTTTCAAAGAAAACGGCTCAATTAATAGTCATTAAAAAGAGCTTGAAATTCCCTAGAACGTTTATACGGTGAATTTTAAAATCATTTAGTCTTTAAATAAAAGATATTTATTTTATAAACCTTATTACAGCCTTACCTGAAAAACCTTACCTGAAAAAAAAACTAACAAGTCATTTGATATCATTTCAATCAGTCAATTTCTTTTCATTTTCAATTATCTGATGCAAAGGTTGTTTGTTTGTTTAAAAGTAAAATAAATAAAAGGAGATGTGCACAAGCCTTTAAATATCAGTTATATTTTAAAGAGTTTTTACAAACGAATTATTAAAAAAAAATCTCTAATCAGATTAATGATAAAAACTATACACAAAGAACTGTTTATTACAGTGTCCAGGCTTAACTCACATATGCATAGATCCATAGTAGCCTGGGGAATTCGTAACTACTTTCTCTGTGTGGTTACTGGACATTAAATATCTGTAAAATATTAGTTTAATTAAATTACAATATTTTCAATGTTTACAAAAACCAAACAAAAACTATTATTTGAATGATTATTATTCACAATCCATGTTCGGTTTTGTGTTAATGCGCTGGCCCTTCCCCAGTCGATATCGAAGCCCTTTAAACAAAACCTTACAGAAGCCTTATATCCCGATCTATTTTTGAAAAGAGTTTAACTGTACATCTATGCTGTTTGGCAACATGTTCTTAGGATCCGGAGAATTGTGCTAAGCAGTTTTACATCCCACATTTAAATGCTCTTCTTTTTTTTTCAACACTTTTAAGTCGGAACTGTTTTAATAAAAGAAAGAGGGGGAGAGAAGCAACGCAAAGTCTCTCTCTTTCTAGTTGGGTCAGCGAACTGTTCAGTGTGTGTAAGTGTGTGCCAAAAAACGATTCAGCGTCGAAAATGAAAACTTGGCTGAGACGAGAATGGTGGTGATCAGCTGTCGATGTCACAGCAGGAAGACCCACAGACCATGAGGCGGTTCGCGTTTTTTTGTTCTTAGCAGTCTTCCGTGGATGTGTGTTTCAGGGACACACTGCAAAAAGAAAAGTCCTTTTTTTTTCACTTTGTCGTTCAACATGAGGTCCGGATTGGAAAAGTGAGTTCAGTTTTAAGTTTGCTTTTTTCAACTCTTTCGCTTTCCGTGCTTTTTTTTAGTGAATATGTTCATTGCATTTTTTTACTCTCTTTGTATTGTATGCTGTGTTAAACGGAGAATGTAGCTCCGTAATATTAAAATTTGTGGGGTATTTGTTTGTTGTTTTTGTTCTATTTTTAAAGAAATTTCGAAAAGAGCATATTTTTTTTTAGTTCTTTATTTTTATTTATAAACTGTTCTGTTATGGTTACAGATATACGATTACAAAGCAACGAAAAGTAAACCAATACTGAAGATTACAGTCATTAAATATTGTTAATCTAGAAATAAAAATATATATAACGGGCTAAATTCATGTGACGTCATAGTCACATGATATTGTCAAACACGTGCTTTTCTAGCCAATTAGCTGATAAATTCATATGACGTCATAATCATACGATAAATATAATCAAGTGTTTCCAGGTAATCGGTTCATGCGCTTCGTTGTGCTGACAACTTTTGCTCTTTATAAAAACATTCTTTTAAAAAGCATATATTTGCCAACAATAATAACGTACATAAGTAAGCAAAATATACTTAAGTTAAAAATAAACAAATAAAATAAGATTTTTTTTTTTTAGTTTTAAAACCTTTTTGATGAATTTTTTTCATTATATTTGAGTGAGCATCTTTACCCAATTATGAGATTTGAAACTTTACCTAAATTTTACACATAGAACAACAAGCACAAGATAGTTTAATGTCAGTTTTGAATTAGTTCGGAACACGAGATTATCTTTATCATGTGACCGTCATGAACTGAGCCCATTCCATAATGTAATTTTACAACGAAATAAACTTTAATCGTAGACTCTATATCCCGTCTTGTTTTTTTCTTCTTCTTTATAAGTCTTAAACTTAATAACTGAAAAATAATTTAAAATAAAATTTATCCGCAAATGATTTTTCTCTTGTTTTCTTCTTTCAAAACGTAAATAAAACTAGATCCCTAGCTATAAAATCGCAAGCTGTTCGCTGTGATGCCGCCTAGCCGATTAAGTTTTCTTCTTGAGTGCCGCTTAAAAAATTCATTATTATACTTCAGTCTAGGCTCTAGAAGTCACTTCGGTGATATTCTCTTTTTTTAATTTCATATAAACGGGTTTTTTCAAGTTCCATTATCTTTTGAGAAACAATTTTTGTTACGTAATTAAATTAAAAGGAAATGGTGATCTGAAATGCTTACTTACAGCTTTCCTCTGAAGTCTTCTCGTTATTATCGACCGAGTTAGAAACTAAAATTGTGCTTTTGTATCTCTTTGTTTAGTTAACAAGTTGTTTTGTTAATGAACTTTTAAGTTGAAAATAAGTACTGTTGATCTTCTATCATTCGAACTTTAATTGTTGGAAATTTTTGATGAACCAAATGTTTCGCCGGATCCCTAGAATTCTGTGTCAAAACACACACAATGGGAAAAAAATTCTAGAAAATTCAGTTTGGGCGATTTTTCTTAGAAACTTCAGTAAAAGATAGTTAGTTTATTTGTCTTTCCGCCTTATGCGCATTTGCCATTTTAACGGTGTTTCTAAGGGTGAGAAAAGTAGGCTCTGCGGGATTCATAGAATTGAAGGAAGGCCATCTTGAATGACCTTGTCCTTTCTAAATGGCCTCGGTTAAGGTCGCTACCCATCCTTTATTGTCTCACGCCATGCACTGACCCTCCCTTCTGAGAAGTGAAACATAGTAAAAATATGTGAATAATATTATTTACATATATTGTAATATAGATTTATTTTGTAAAATAAAGCTTGTGTGTTATATTTTTTTATCACGGAGTTAATTTTTTTTAATTAATCATTTCTCTGCAAGAAAACGTATGTAATTTGAATTTTCGAATTATTAGAATATTTTTACACGGCCTCTGCACCTTTAAATTCCTTATGTTGTAGATACTAGTATAAAATCGAGGTGTACTTGTGAAAGAGGAATGTGTAACTTTGAAACTATCTGAGATTTGACATATTTCGCTTTTCAAATTTATTTTTAGCAACTTAAACCCTTTTTTTTATATTAAAATCCTTTTATAAATGTATTTCTTTCGTGTACCTAATTCTCTGACAAGTATTAAGAAGAAAAAATAAACCATGAAGATAGATTAGTTTAGATATGCTTCAAATTTCATTCCAATCCAATCGTTAGTTCCAGAGATATTCGAGCTGATTGATCGATTATTAACTTCGCCTTTCGAAGCAACAAGAGGGCTATTGGTGACAGATTTCATAATTTTGGATAATGGGCAGTTATGGAGAATGACACAAGATGTGGCATTGCACTCTTTTCAAATTTCTACGCCTCGCCAACAGGATGAGTTTAAGCCTTGACATTTAACGTGTATCAACCCTTGTGCATGAGATATCTTTAATGACACCAGAATGGCACCGTAGTAACTGAAATATTCAGCACAAACTGTTATGAAGCTATTCTTTAAATTACTTCATTTCAAATCATTCATAATACACTAAGTGACAATGAAAATACAATACTACGAAGGGGTGACCAGAAAAAATTAAACAAATTTTTGAATGAATACACCTCATCGAATGCAGCAAATGATTTCAAATTGCTCCCGGCGCCTGTTGAATAGATATAAAGGAAAGAAAATGGGGGCAATATGCCTACCTTATTCCTACCAGGGAAACATTTTCCTTGTTTCTGAAGACACAAGTACAGCACAAAATGCCCGGCCATTGTCAACGGACATTTACAAGTACGGCTGTACAACATGTTTTTTAAAAGAATATATTATAGAAGAACATAAAATAATTATTAAAGAAAGACCGTTGAACATTTACAAGCAAAAAATTGTATCATTTTGTGTATATTTTAACCACATTTACGTATATTTGTTTAATCCCGTGTCAAATTTTGAGTGGCCACTGCTCCGTTACCATTTGTTTCTGCATATAAAATTGCCTACCTTTTCATACTTGTGTCATAATGAATTCGTCTTTATGCTATTACCGATATCTTTGATGTTTAGGTGATTAAAAAAGAAAGCGTACAAAAAAATTCCCTAAATACGAGCAGATAACAATGTTTAGGGAAGACTGAATACTGGAAATAATCTGCGGAATGGGATACGTCATAGGCCATTTTGCCTTTTGAAATGGATGAAAATTCTATTTCTCTCATCCAACAAAGGTTTTGTCTTCGATTCTTAGCCGCACCTGATTTTCAGTAGCACTAACACTGGGAAAAATAGTGCGGCTTAGATTCGAGTAAATACGGTAATTTGATTCCCTTTCAGCTATGAACAACGGTACCAATTTTGTCAAATTGCGATGGAAATTGCGGAAGTTATTAAGGGGATCCCTTTTTTTAGACGACTGTTATTTTTTTTAAATCGAAACCAGCCACAGCAACTACCTCGCGAATGAACTTTTTAAATGGTTGGTTTTGCTAAGCAATCACTTTAAAGTGAAATTCTCTTCGACAATACCTCAATTTTCTCCCATGGTCATAAACTTCCGACCTCCAGTCTGGTAGGTCACTCAGTGGCATTACCCATCCGATGTTGCTTAATGACGATTTTTATGAATCAACTGCTGCTATTGAAATGGAGAGGATGTTTTTCCCCATGCTTTATTATTTTTTTTTCGGGAATAGAAATCAGCTAACAAAAACTGACCGCAGTTTTTATTTTTAATGAGGGCTACCTTTGAATAAGATAAATTACTTTTTGCCGCTTTCCATTTTGAGGTCTGCGCTCCAAATTACACAAAAGTCCTCCCACCCCCAACACAGGAGACGACATCTACTGGAAGAAGCAGTGAAACTAATGAGATTTTAATGGCAAAGACCTCTTTCGTCTTTTTTATTCCAACCCGCATATTGTCAAGCTCGCTTTGCACGTGAAGTGTTTATTTGGACTATATTTAGCGACCATTTTTGCTGCAATGGATTATCCGCGTCTCCATTCAGATCCCGAAACAGATTGTGGTTCATTTATAACCGGAAAAATGGAGTCCCTACGGTATTTGGTTTGCAGATTCATGTTGAAAAGGGATAGTAATTTACTACCAGCGTTTATTCTGGACATTTTATTTGATGATTCTCTTGAGTTCGGGATGGATGATATATATTATTAAGTGGGAGACAGATTAATTGTTTATTTACGTCATATTTTGAAGTTGTGACGGGGCTTTATCGCGTCTTCTATTAAAACCTCTTGGGAAATTTTTGGGGCCAGAATGGCAATTCTTTCCAACCAACTCAAGAGAACGCGATTATGCAGATTAGGAATTGTGTATATATTGGAACTTTAGTATTCATGTGCATCTCTAAGAGGTTCTATGAGGAGGTATAATAGTGTTGGCGAAATTCTAAGAGGAGAAAGTTCTAAGAAGTGCTAGAGGAGTTCTGTGAGGAGGTCTAATAGTGCTAGAGAAGTTCCAAAAAGGAGAGTTCGAAGTCAGAAGATCGTCCATTTGCCGGAGCAAGTTGGATCAAGGATTAATTATATTGACGATATAAGGACTGGTAGCTGTTCGCCGTGGATTAGCGGTTCGAAAGATTAGATTAAACTTTAATACTAGAGCGGATTCTAGTAAAGTCAGGGAATCATCTATATAAATATAGATTCGGTGATTTATTGCGCTATTTGTTAGAATTATAGTATATGTCTCATCACTCCTGATCATTCGCCTTCTAGACTTGTGCTGCTGTGCTGAATATAAATTGAGATAACAATAAACTTATTTTAGTATGGAATCTCTAAGTGGTCAATATTTTATCCCCTCAAACTTAGGTCGCGGGGATGATGAAGAGATGATACCCACAGCCCGTGGGCTATCACAAAGT
This sequence comes from Trichonephila inaurata madagascariensis, assembly GCA_019973955.1. Taxonomy (NCBI): domain Eukaryota; kingdom Metazoa; phylum Arthropoda; class Arachnida; order Araneae; family Nephilidae; genus Trichonephila; species Trichonephila inaurata. The sequence goes on along the minus strand of BMAV01021390.1, from coordinate 23,601 downwards.
AACAGGAGGGTTATTGGAGACAGATCTGGAAATTTTCAATTCACGGTCAAGAAATTAGGAATACACCTCAGCTGACAGCTCTATTCCCAAACTTCCACCTACGCCACCCAAGAGCGTCTTAAGGCATGGGCCCCTTCGTCCCGGGTCCAGGGCATCGATTCGTTTTCAACTTTGTCTTAATAAGATCATGATCTGAATAATTTTAATATGGTAAAATATTATTCCTGTACATATTCTCCGAAAAACAGGGAATTTCAAAATGCGTGTCAACTGGCAAAAGTGGTAAGACTGTATTATTATGGGATGACTGTTGTGTCCTTGTGTAAGCCTAGACATGATACCATAAACAATCATTCAACTCATTGAGTCGAAATGCGATCATCAGTCAAGTCTTTTGTGCCTAGGTTTTTGAAATTGTGAGTTAAGCACATTTGTTTGTTTCAAATTACCGTTTGAACAAGTATTTGACAATGCGTACTATATACTGTCTACTTTTAAAGATTTCAAGTAGGGTCTACTTTTGTATAGGGATCCAGGGCCTCAAAAATCCTTAAGATTTCTCTAGGTCCAAGGCCTCAAAGAGTCTTAAGACATCCCTGACGTCACCATGAGGACTTTGAATCTAGTAAGATTTAACCTAAAAGAGAGACAGTACTGAAATTATATTCTAACATATTGCGTCTTGCACAGAATCACATTTGAGTGAGTGTCACACTGTAAAACTACACGAGGGATATTGAGGATGAACCTCGTAATTCTGCACAATTGTCAAGTGACGATGATGACACCTGAGTCTTCTCTGACCTGACATCTCCTCTCCAAATTCGCACACCACGGCAAAGGGAAGATTTTCAGCCAAGACAGATTTAATGTGCATCAGCCCTTCTATACGATGGGTCTTCAGTGGCACCGGAACTCAAACTCGTGACACGTCAGCCACGATTCCATGACCATGACCACTGTAGGGTACCGCGGATATCCACAATCGCGTCTGAAACCATCGAGTGGCCGTGGAGGGTGAGGGGTCATGGTAACGAGCTCGTGGCCGGCATTTTCGAGCCGCTGGCTCGAAATGCTACTGAAGACCCTTTTGCAGAGAGGCAGATGCACGTTAAATCTGCCGAGGCTCCTAGACAATTACGAAGCCCATCACAAATAGCCGTTGTGGTACTTCAGTTGGACGTAAAGTAAAATCCACTCCCTCTGAAAGGCTTAGATGTTTGTTTTATTTTAACACAATTTTAGCAGAGCTATAACATTAAAA
>BMAV01021390.1:0-20775 GCA_019973955.1 Trichonephila inaurata madagascariensis | reverse complement strand
TATTTACACCGTTGGGTGGTTTTTTTTTTTTTTTTGACGAGGAGCAAAAAAGAATTAATATATCGAGCGGTCTCTTTTCTATGGGCACTAACTAAGCACTCATTCGCGTGCGGAAGGTTGCATACCTGTATTATTTATTTAGTACCCGGATGTGCTCAGAAAATTTATTCTCGTGTACGGGTTTGCTCTAGTGGCCTAATTTGTCATAATCTGGGGAACAGTTCAAGTGCGGGTGATGAGGGGGTGTTTTGGGTGATTTGTTTAACTTTTAAGGGGTGTGAAATCCGTATTTAGGGCAAGGTGCGATATGTTTACTTGAGCTTATACCTTGTGAGTACGTTCGACATTATAAATTATGTAACTGTATATTCTAGATATTTAACTTTAAACACACGCCATTGAGGTATATAATGTGGATTTATATTTTCAGTAAGAAATTCGTCCTTTCGTTGTTACATATAATAATGCCCTTCAAACTTTGTTGTCTCATGGAACCCTTAAAACTATAAGGCGTTTCCGGGAATCCCATTCAAGCCTTAAAAGAATACCTTAAAATAATACTTAAAGTAGATCAACATGTTATAGACACTTTAAGTAAAGGCAGTTAAAAAATACTGTATCTTTTATTAAAACTTTTTGATAAAATATTAGTGTAATTTGCTCATTAATTCGCGCCCTGGCTATCATCTACCATTAATTACATCACATAATTTAATTTAATATGTGTTTGCATTTTTTTTCTTCTTTTACACAAACTGTCATTGTAGGTATATTGTAGCTATTAGCAATCGCATTTTATATTCTTCATTAATTTGTTTCTATATTTTGCTTTTGCTGCCACACATACGTTGAGAAATGTACTTAACTTAAAAATGCATTGGCCAGAATGGCATTTAAATGTCTATAACTGTGAGTGAACTTTTGCTTTTTCTGCAAATTTCCAAACTAAAATTTAGGAGCGGTTCCCGCTTAAATTTAGAATTTAACGTCGAATCTGTTGATGTGTCGATAAGTTCTTCCTTCTCTGTTATTGGCAAGCTTTCTGATTTATCCATTTATGCTTGAAACACGGGACTTTAATAAAATTTAAGGTTCTGTTTGATCCATAAAAAATTTATTTATATTTATTTTTACAACTAATTGTCTTTCAAAATTTGATTTTTCATAACATTCTACGAAAATTTTAGAACTTTGATTAAGCAAATGGTGATTACTTGCGGAACCCCTGTTAAAGTTCCAGGGAACCCCAGGATTTCGCGGTACTTATGTTGAAGACTTCTGATATACAATTAATTATCTGTTCAGGATTTTAACATTTTTAAAAACATCTTTAACTATGTGATTTCTAAAATAAGATTAATTGACAATTCCCTATTTATACTTAGTTTACGAGGTTGACGCACCGTCACAGTTATTGCCGAAAAATATATTCTCTCTTTAAAAGAATGAAAAACGTAGGGAACTATAAACGAAGTTTGAAACTTCGTTGAATCATTATTTTCTCAAAATTTCGGCTCAATTAATTATATATTTTCTCATTCAAAAATCAATAAAAATCGTTTAATAGAGCAATAAATTATATTTCTTTAAATAAAACTTGTATTTTTATTTTATAGTTACTATTTCAGTAACTGCAGTTCATGAAAAAGAATTGGTGTAAAATTGTTTTACGCATGTATCGATAATTTAATCAATCTTTTTACTAATACCTCGCTCTCGAAAACACCATCAACTCATCCTGTCAGTAACCTCTTGCTAAATAACAATAAACAGGCAGGAGAGAGAGAGAGAATCTCATATTCTTTCACGACAGCCTTAACTTAAATTCACAGAACTCTAGTTATGGGTTTTTGTTGTTTCTTTTGATTGATTCATTGGTTTTAATTAATTTGATAACATTGTGAAGCAACACGAGGGCTACTGGCAACGGACCTATCAACCGAGGTGGATCTTAAGTAGTATCAGGACTCGAACCTACGACACGCCGCCCACGCCCTTGTGACCTTCACCATTTGGTTACCTTGAGATTTGCTACTATCAGTTTTTAAAATCTTTTGAAGGAATCATAAAATTAAAAAGATTAGTTAAAAGACCCTAAAACAGCGGTTCTTAAACTATGGTCCGTGGGGTCCCTCACATAATATTAAGATTTCCCTCTTTTACAAACTCTGAAAGGCCTCGAGGAAGAATTGAATGATGTGCCATCTTAAACTAGATCACCAAATTGCCCATAGTGAAAAAACTCCACTGGAACATGTATTTCGATCCATAATTTTAAGCCAGGAAGATGTGTTCAAAATCAGCGATGTCAATTTGATACATTAAGGGGGGGATCGGAAGTTTAAGAACCGCTGCCCTGATATGTTTCGTGACAGTTCACTGAATTCAAATAAATGCAATACTTCACAGTTAAGTGTTATCAATAGAGTGATAAAATTTCATAAAAATGAACATCACTTGACGAATGAAAGATGGCGAATTAACATGCACCTTTAATGTTCTTCAATTTTTTCCTCATTTTTAAACGAGACTGATTATGATAACTATCTTTCTTAACTGCGTGACAATTAAACGTAGTAATAACTTCAGTTATTAATTATTAAAACTGATAGTGTCTATGCTATCACAAAAAATGAAAAAAATATATTAAATTATCCTCTTTGAAGCAAACGGTTTTTACCCCTCAAATGCGGTGAATAAACTACCACATTGAGACATTTTGTCCAAGCACAATAAATAGTCGGTTTCGTACCATAAATAACCCTTTCATTAGACCCTCTCGATATTTTAAAAGAGGTGCCACGCCCCTTTTAACGACCACCCCTCTGTCATGTCTCGAGGGCGCGGTCCCAATCGAAAGGAAAGATGCAACAACCCTTATCGGCAATTAAAATCGTTGGGAGGAACCGTTGGAGTAATCGCGTTGCTTGATTGTTCGATCTCGTTATGGATGTGACTACAAATGAATTCCGTGTATTTCTGGAACCCAAACATTGTATTGATCCGACGGATCTTTGAATGATGGGATAAAATGAAATGGATTAGTTTTCCTGCTTTCAATGTGTGAGTTGCATGTAATTTTATTTATCGAGAAAAATAAGAGATACATTAAAAGCATGTACGAAACGTAACTTTAACTTATTCTCAAGTATGTGAAAGTTTTCTAACATAAATTACTCTTACGGGGCGAGATGTCAAGATATAATTTTCCTCCTGGAATGCAATTTTTTTTCTTATAACAGCAACGTTTCTCAAACTATGGTGCGCTCCCCCCCCCCCGTAGGGGTTTGTGATAACTCTACGAGGGGGCGCCAGCATACTGAAAAGTCGAAAACAAAAAACTTTTTTAAAAAAATTATTAATTTACTGAAACTAAACAAACAAAATACATTTTGCCATAATAAAATATAAAAAACACATTTGCACTGAAATAATACACTTACAAATGTATCAGTACTGCACAATGTATTTGATAATTAATTTAATAATACTAAGTTGATAACAAGTTTAATAATTACCAGTGACCTCATGAACTTGTTATATTCAACATTTTTACAAAATTTAATACTTTTCTTGGTAATATGTACGATTTATGATCAATCCCTTAACTGCCGATTAAAAGTTATATCATTCGCTCCCCAATTCCACCGTATTTCACGTAGGATCACGTATGTGATGTATTGAGGAGAGGGAGGGGGATGAAAAGAAGTAAATAGTAATTAAAACCTTCTCTGAAATAAGTAAATCCTTCGCAAACATTGTCAAGGTCCTTTTATTGCATTCCAGTCTTCGGAATAATTTTATGGATAGCAGAGTACAGATAAGTTAGAACTTGAGAGAGCAAGTAACGCTTTAGCCGAGTGAGATGTTTATATATGTCCGGGGCAAGTAACGCTTTGGCTGAGTAAGACGTTTATATACGCAGGTGGCACAAAAGCAGTTTAAGTCGTATTGTAGCTTTAGCGTCAAAGTATAGTATTATTACACTCAATACATTGAAAATAATGATTGAAATACTCGATGAAAATTATAATTGAATATTGGGTCGTAAATATTGAAAGTTTGAGAAGCACTGTATTGCAGTTAAAATCGTTTAATACGAAGCTGTGGGGGCTGAAGTATATTTTCGAGTTAAAAGAATTTCTTATTAAAGGATATTGCAAGTAAAAACATATATTCAACAAAATTAACTTTATTAGAGTACATTTTACTTACATAGAGGTGTATGTATGCATGTATTTAATATAAATCAATGAAACGAAAACATTCGCAAGAACTTATGAAATTTAATACAAAATGTTCAAGTTCTTTGAAAAGCAAAACATTTCGTGAATTTGTGGAAAATGATTTGATATTTTTCTTAGCATTGTCTTTTTTAGCATCAAATTGTCAATAAATTGCTCTGTTTGTTATCTTCTACGGGGAACGGGCCCCCTAGAACCAGGGAGCCCTGGGATGCAGCCTATTTAGCCCATACGTAGATCCGGCCTTGTCGGCACCATATGCACCATTCACAATTTCAGCCGCCTATTTTGCATTTTCGAGTTTATCAAAGAAAAAGTGTAAATTGTACCGAATTTTCTCTTTGTTGACTTCCATTTTTAATACCCTGTAACTCACAACTTAATGGACCAAACAAAAAACAACAAAATAATTTTTTTAGTGTGAAATGTCACCTTGACAACGTCGATGTCGTCCATTTTGTTATTCATTTCACCATTGGAATGTGCGTCTAAATAAGTGCGCTTACTTTTCATGATGTTCTTCATTTCGGATGGCGTGTTGCATTTTTCATTTCATTTTCGTTGCCAGAATCTGCATTAATGATATTTTTTTAGCTTTGAACAAACTTCAAAATGTCTTTTTATGCCATATAAATAGGCTATACACACATTATCATCTAATGTAATGATTTCTATCAATGATACAGAGTAGGACAGTCTAAAAATACAGAAACTTTTAAAAACATTTCATTAAGTGTATGATGTTTTCTGTATATTTTGTTTATTCCCAGAAGGGAAAAAATTTTGTGTCAAGCGATTTTAGTTTCGCTTTAAGAGAAAAAAATGCTTGAAAATACATAGTAGTTTGTGTGTCCGGACTAATGTATTATTTCGTGTTAACCGATATTTCGTCTTAAGCGTTTTCGCGTTAAACGTATTTCATGTATAAATACTGATAATTACTGAAATATTTCTCATATCCGAATTTTGCAAACCTTGCGATTAAAAATTTGGTAGAAATCTTAACAATAGAGCCGAGCCTAAAAACTTTTAATATTTATTTTTCAATATAATTTTTTTTATACATTACTGCATCGTCCCATCCTACGAAATTGATTCGTACTTATTTAATATTTATAAAGTCTTAGGACAAAACATTCTACTATAATTACCTCGGTACTAGAAAAACATCTGTATATAACACTTTTCTTAGTATTTTATTTGTGAGTTGCAGTGTGTGTGGGCGTTAACAAAAATTGATGATAGCATTTCGGGGATGACATCATTTTAGTGAGAATATACCGCACATATTATTATATATTATATATTTTGGTAAACTAAGATGCATCAAAAAACTATTTTCGAACTTGCTTTCAAATAACTTGCTTTGTAAGTTGTATGATCATTACAGGGATTCAATCGGAACAAAAGTGTAAAACACCAAAAATATTTAATGATTAAAATTGTAGTATTCAAAAAATTAAAACTTGTACTACCTGCTCCATAAGTAAAAGAAAAGGGTAAAAAATCTTTGTTGCACTTTGTCCGTGAAATTTGACTCTATTGTGCACGAGCGTAAAGATTTTGTGGCGGAGAAAAAATTTAAACCATTGATAAATGTAAAATTTCTGCAGAAAAGTCGGTTCAAAACAATTTTTCTAAAATCTTATCTTTTCTCTATTCTACCCAAACATTTTTTTTTCAGTAAATAGTTCTGACTGCTATCACATTTGTAGTTAAAAACACTATGAAAGATATCATTGTTATAAGATTCATTATTACTATAAATGCTTTTTCGCGAATAAAATGAAATTTTTTTTAAAAAAAAGAGGAATATAAAAGCTCATACGATTTATCTTAAATTTTAAAGAATCATACACGGTATCTAAAATATCTAATTACATCAAATAATCGCCATTTATCATCTTATCAGTTTGAAGGGAGGGAGACAATTCCCTGGAGGTTTCTCAACGTTCTGGGCACTGTAAGAGTCCACTCATGAAATGAATAATCATTTCATCCGATGACTTCATTCCCCAAGTCGCTGCGCAGTTGCATTTGAAAATTGTCTGTTTAACAAATGAGAGAGAGCTCTTTCAATAGCAAAAAGACAATCCCATGCCACCCGCTGTCTCCTTATTTTTATTTTCAACAAAAAACGGTCGTCCTCATTATCCTCTAGAGACAAACTCTTTCCGCCGTCAAAAAGCGTAGGCATGCCCGATTATCCATATCCCCCCCCCCCTCGTCCGTTTCCGAAGGCCTTCGTCCACTCTGGGAATTGTCACTCTTCATTAAGGAACTCTTTTTGTCGGGATTAGAAGATGGACGCACCTACTTTATCGTGGGAGTTTGTTTTTGGTTCAGAATCATTAAATACAGTGCCAGAACATGAATTCAAAATGTTTTAATAGAGATGAGGTCACTTGTAAAATGAACAGTTAACTCATTGCGAAACTCATGGTGAACTAATAATGACCAACTCGAAATCTGAATTGTAATCAGAAGACGAGCATAGTAACTGAACTGACCTTCACGCTAAATCTTGTAATGATTGCGGTATTCAATTGAATTTAACAAACACAGCAGCCCTTATTCATCCAAGTGACCAGGGCCGGATCATCGCATGGAGAAATTAGACAGATGTTTAGGGTCCGATCTTTTAAAGGGACCGATCAAACTGAAAAGATGTGTTAATATGATGGTTTTTAGTTTTCTGTTGAATGAATATATGAGTGCTTATTAACGTCACACTATAAAGCAACACGAGGGCTAATGGCGACGGACCTCGTAAATGGTTTCAGCTCTTGTCCTTAGAAACATAAATTACTTTATTATTGATTTTAAATGTAAAAGCTTTATCACCGAGTTTGATAACTTCGTGGGACTGTGGTAGCCTAGTAGCCAAGGTAACGAACTCGTGGCAGGCATGTTATGAGTTCAAGCCCAGTGCCACTGAAGACCCGCTGTGTAGGAAAGCGATACACGTGAAATCTGTCGAGAGCTCAAACGTCCTCCCGTTGGCGTGGTATGGTAGTTTAGAGAGGGGGTGCCAGCTCAGGTGTCCTCCTCATCACTTGACCGAGGTTCAAAATTACGAGGGCCGTCGCCAAAAGCCCTCGTGTAGCTGAACGGCGCGATGTCAATATTCACTCACTTGATAACTTTGTGTAAGTCGTGGTATGGTGGTTGATTTAATATTTTTAATTTACTTCGGACTCTGAAGCACACAGCATGAGGGCTGTTGGTGGCGTAACTTGTAATTCTGGACCTCGGTCAAATAATGACACCTGAGCTGTCGACCCCTCTCTGAACTGCGACACCACGCCAAAGGAGGATTTTTGAGCCTTGATAGATTTAACGTGGACCACAGAACCCTTAGCACTGCGGGTCTTCAGTGGCACCTTGGGTCGAACTACTTTTTTGTTGGGCAATGGAAAATTAATGAACAAAAAAGTAGTTCGTCCAATATATCTATATATATATATGTATATAAACTCAGCGGCACAACAGCCCAAGAGGGTCAAGGCCTACTGTGCCCATCTCAGTTTTCATCACTTTGGACACTGAGGTGCATGAGCAGATGTTTCGGTCAGGTGGCTATATGTATATTTCTGTTGTACATTAAACATTACAGAAATAAGAAGTTGAGATTTGTTTGTCTTTTCACATTATTTAGTTTTGTCTTATTTATTTATTATTATTTTTTGTGTACTCTATCTCTCTTATGAGAGAAGAAGAGAACCTTGTTGTTTACAAAACACAGTATTATGTAGAGTGGTGCACACAAGTGGGGTTTTGAGGGTTTAAACCCCCACAGAAAAAAAAATTCTTAATTTATACCATAGAGAACACCCCTTGGTGCTTTCGTCTAAGTTTTTTTTTATTAGAATGTAACTCCCCCTCCCCAAGAGAGGTCTGTGTACACCACTGATGGTGCATATTAAAAACGGTAAAAGAGTATTATTCAAATATCTCAGATCGAAGTTTGGAACGGACTTCGGTCATTTTTAAATTCCCTATAAATGTTTTTTATTGATCTGAATATTAGAGCAATGATGAAGAGATTTCATAGAGAAATATAAGGAAATGAAAAATGTTCATAAACAGTACAAAATTACCACTTTTAAGATTTTTAATTGGAAGATTTGAAGTTTAAATGAAATGTTTTCTCCAATTCAGTGAACAAAAAGATAGTTTTTTGGTTATTACGAATGATTAAATGTGTAATTTTTAATCATTAGTAAAATCGATGTATGTTGCATTCTCTTAAGTTAATAGTCAATGTTTTTGAATATATTTAAACGTCGAAAAGAATATATTTATTTATAATTTTATCTGCGACAAATCAAATTCTGTTATAAAATTATGACTAATGTGTACAATTTTCATCGGAATTATATTTTTAATTTAACTGCTCATAATCTGCAATTAGAAATAAAAAGAAATATATTTTAAATTTTAATCTGTTTTTCTTGTGTTATCCTCTTCAATCGTATATTTGGCAAATTCTAAAACAAAAATCTAGAAAATTTTACAAGACTACATCGTGGCGCCATCTGTCGACTAAATATACTACTATAAGGGAATACATTGAAATTAAATCCTTTGCTTCGTTTAATTTTAAAGATTTCTTCGCTGAATCATCAGCTATGTTTCAAATTGTTGCAGATATAATTCAAAATATATTTAATTTGAAACACATTATTTAAATATATGAATTTAATTATATAATTTCTTAAAAAAATATTATAATTACATTAAAAAATATATGAGTAATGAAATTTTACCCTTGGCATTTTAGGACTTCCTGGTAATAGTAACGTATTCTTGAAATTTCTCTTTTTCTTTTTCTATTTTTCACTATTTTAAATATATTGAACGTGAGAAATTTTTTTCGAGTATTTTAAGCAAAATTTTAGGATTATCCTTTTATCATTTCAAAAAAAAAAAAAAATTTCAATTAATATATTTTAGAATTTAATCCATAAACCTAAGATTTGATAATATGTTGAATTTTTGTATTTATTCTCATTCGGGATACTATTACAAAAACAATTTCCATTTAAAAAAATTCCCTTTCTGCTCTTCGAGATTAATTTATTAAATGTTCAGTGGTTTTTAAAAGATATCAGTGTATGTGAATTGGTTACAAATAAATAGAAAATTAAGGTTTAGTTGCATAGATTTAAGTTTAAGCGCAAAAAATATTTGAATATCATTATAAATTTTTATCCAACCGAATAAGCTTCAAAATTTCAAATTCATGTAATTAATTACGCTTCTTAACTTTCACATTTTAACTTCTTATCATTCTCCTTATCATATTTAACTTCTTATCATATTAAAGAGTTTTAATTAAATACATTTTTGTGCAATTTTACTCTAACGCCAATGTAAAAAAATCAATAATTATATTACAGAAGTATAAAAAATAATGACTTGCAAAAAAATTAGTTTCAATTTTAAGATTTTCCAACACTTATAAAATTACCTTAAGTATTTTTGTGTTTAATTTATTTCAACTTCACATGAAAAAATTTTCAAAGATAAATAATTTGTTTTTGAATCAAGTCATCAAGGAAATTTGTCACTTAACGCTTTAAATCCTTTAAAACAATACTGAATACAAATCAAAAAAATGTTCTTAAAAATTTATATTACGTATCAAACATCCATCCAGTTTCACGAGATAACACCTTAAAAAACTACTTTAAATAAATCACTCTTGACTTTGTAAAAAGTGTATTAAATTAGTGTCAATTAATACGGGTTACATTGTTTGACAAAAGATTTCTTTTACAAAAGAAAAAATAATAATTCAATTAGGGCGGGACTATAGAGCCAAAATGTTCGTTTTTCCAATCTCGAGTAATACAATTATTTCTCGAGTGTTCTGCGAAAAAAAAAAGAAAGAAAAAGCTCACGAGGTGGCGCTCATTTAAATTTTAAACAGGTGTTTTCGAACAACTCAGTCACGAAAATCGTGGGGAACTGTTTGGCTTTTTTTAGCATGCGCGAACCCTTTTAATTTAATTATTGTTTCACCTTCGATCAGTCTTCACCTGTCTTCACGATATTGATTTTTCGACTACCGTACGTTCTAGAATTACGAAAAGTTTTCATCTTTTTTTATACGTGATAAAAATTCCATTTTTCTGAAAATGTGTTCTGAGATGTGATGTTTTGATAGCATTGTTGTTTTTTTAATGATTTAATATATGTACAACACATGATGATGAGAGAGATTTGAAAATATGTTCTTCCATTGAAACATGTAATAATAACATTAGCACTGATTACTTAACAATTTCCTTTTACTAATGGATTTGGATAACTTTGAATCTTAATCAGATTATAAAATGTAACATGAAAACATGAAATGGTGCAAAATAAATCCTCATGAAACCCTGTAAAACCGGATGGCGCTTAATCCGAGCAGACATTAAAAAGAAATTCAAAGTCTTCCTTTTTTACCCCGACCTAAAACACTTCGTGAAAGTAATATTTTGATCTGAATTATCTCAAATATTTATTTATGCTGTTTAAATATGTCTTATTTCAAAACACAAATTCATTTTACGGAGCAGAGTATTTGGCAATGCCTCTTGATCGGCGTTATAAATTACTGTGTTTAATGGGGACTGGTCAACCTAGAACCCCATTTAATCCGGTTTAAAGAAGTTTTACTCAACTTCACTTCATGTTATGAGAGAATTTTGTGAAATTAAGTCTAAATTAACTAAGTTTCAAATCTCCACAACCATCAATCCCTCGAAGACTGTACGCTTTTTTGTTACATTTTTAACCTTCCTATATTCAAATTTCAAGATAAAGAAATTGCAAAAAATCAAAATGGATGCTATAGTAGATTGTATACATGTATGTGTATATGTATATACACATGTGTGTAATATTGTGTATATTTAAAATCATTAATGATATAATACGGGCTTGTGTGCCACATGTCCGAGGTTCAAACCCCGGGATGAGCAAGGTTAACTCAGCCTTTCATCCGTTCAAAGATTCGAAGAATGAGTACCAAGCTTGCTTGGGAACTAAACCCTGGGGGTTTTGCTTCAGATTGACCACCTGACCGGAACATCTGTTCATGCACTTCAGTGCCCAAGGTCACGAAAAACTGAGGTAGGCACAGCAGGCCATGGCCTTCAAGAGATTTTGCGCCACTGAGTTTTTGTTTAGTGATTAAAACAAAGCTATAAAATCTAATTTAAAGCTGAACAATATATATCTTTACAAGTGATCCATTTTTTTTTTTTTATTTTATTTTTTTTAAATTTATTTAAATATTTTCTGATTATGTGTAAGACATTAGAACTTTGTTAAAACCAAATGCATTTTGAAATTACATTTATCATATAGCTTTTGTGCTACTTCGCGAATCGTGAAATATCCCTCGTTTTTGTTTAGAGTGCGACACATTAATAAACAGTCACTCACTTGTGCGAATCGTAAAAAAGGGTGTGAAAACAAAAATTAGTTGCGATTTCGTGTGGTTAAAATGAATAAAGAACCACTTTTCTGCAATTGCTTTCTGAGTTTTGAATGTCCTAACAGGAAATTAGTGTTTTAGTTAAGCTTCTCTCTTTCAATTTTTTTTTTGGGCCGGGGAGCCGAGTGGTATAGGTATCGGACGGGGTTGCCTTGTCACGAGTTTTTCCCCTACCACTGAAGACCCGCCGGGGGGAAACGATGCACGTTAAATCTGTCGAGAGCGAAAAGTCCTCCCTTGGTGTGGTGGTAGGAGAGGGGGGGGCCGCCAGGGGTCGTCCACGTCACTTTTACCATGGTTCAAAACGTGGTCCGTCGCCAAAAGCCCCGTGTAGCTGAACAGGGGCGTTAATATTCAATCAATCAATCAATCAATCAATTTTTTTTTCCCGTTTATTGTTGCAAAACGTTGCTTCAGATTTAAAATCGATTCCTTGAAAGATGTATGAATCTTTAGATACATTTATTGCACTTTACTTGTTTTTTTGCATTGGTCTAATTACAGAAATGTGTTGCAAGAATTTACATTCAAGTTTTTGCTATCATTATAATAGTTTATTTATTTCAATTAAGTATTATTATTAATTTATTTTTTGATTTATTGATACTACTTGTTATAGAATCAGCTAATAAAAATTCCTAAAAATTACGAAATTTTATTCGAGTTGTGCATTGTAAGAAATTAAACTGGAAAATGAACAAATGGTCCGCTAACCACCGTGAACACTCTCTGCAGTTCTGAAATACTATCAAATGACAGTTCGACACCTCATATGACACCCATACCCAATGTCCACACCACACATTTTAAACTTGAAAAAATTAAGTAAGCTTCAGTTTGCTTAAATGGTGGTCCTTTGTTAGAATCAGGACTTGAAATGATTGATTGTTTATTAACGTCGCACTCAGAGCAACGCGAGGGGATCGATGACGGACCTTTTAATTTCGAACTACGTTTAAGTGTCAACAGCGACACTTGAGTTTGCCCCTCATTCTCTAAGCTTCCACATCACGCTAATATGAAGGCTATCAACCTCTGTATGCGACAAATATTTAGTGGCACCAGAATTTGCTTTCGTCTATACCCGCGAATTTGCTTTAATGATGATTCGGCAACAATAGCCTAAACTGATGTCATTATTTATTGTAAATTTTGATTTTTTTCCTACTACCCATGTTTTGAAGGAATTTCAAGAAACTAGAATTTCAAATGCATCTCACAATCCATTCCAAGGCCGCGGTAGCCGAGTGGTATAGGTATCGGATCATGGCATGCCTTGTCACGAGTTCGAGCCCAGTACCACTAAAGACCCGCCGTGTAGGGCAGCGATGCACGTTAAATCTGTCGAGAGCTGAAACGTCCTCCCGTTGGTGTGGTGTGTTAGTTAGGAGAAAGGAGTGCCAGCTCAGGTGTCGTCCACGTCACTTGACCATGGTTCAAAATTACGTGGTCTGTCGCCAAAAGCCCTCGTGTAGCTGAACAGTGCGACGTTAATATTCAATCAATCAATCACAATCCATTCCAAAACAGTGCCTAAATCTTTCAAACACATATTTATTTTATTTTAAGTATATAAATTGTAGAGTAGACAAAGTTGGGTTTTTGAGGGTTCGAACCTCTTCCCTTAGACCAACAAATATTTAACATAACGATTACTTCTAAATGCTTTCATGTGCGTTTTTTAATATATCCCCTTTTATGAAAGGGGTTTGTGTTCGCCAATGTGCATAATTAGGAGAAACTGCATGATAAAATTCCCCATTAAGAAACACTAATAAATATTAGATCTAAATCTAAATATGATGACTATTGAATTAAAATCAATAAAAATCTAAAATAAAGAAAATAAATAAGTTAAGTTGAAGCAATTAATAATTTAGTACTGTGCGTCTAATAACAGGATCGGATGCCAAATTAACATAATTTAAAAAAACCATTGATAACTTTAAAATCTCACAATATAGAACTTTTAATCAACGAGAATGATAATTTTATGCACAAGTGTTCATAACGTAAGTCCACCAGTAGCGCACACAGGAATTTTTCAAGGGCAGTCCGGGGTCGAAAGTTCACCATTCTTGTATTATGCTTCTTTTGATTTTGTTGATTTTCGGGAACAAAAAACAGTAAAAAACTAATTATTGAATAAATAATTAGCATTAATTAATAAAATTAATCATTAATAACAAATACTTAATTAAATTTTACGTACTATGTACTTAGAATTATAATCAATCGGAAAAAAATTAAAGGCTTTGTGGGGGTCCGGACCTCAGGACCCCCTTGTGTGGCGCCACTGAAGTCCACTAAAAAATATTAATTAATCATATTTTTCCCTCCTCTGTTCAAACAGCAACAGGAATCGAATTTTTGTTTCACAGGGCATTTTGAAGAAATTCCATCAATAAAATACTCTCATTTATTCAGTTCCCTAAGGTCCCCTCTTATAGAAAATAATCTGCGATTTGATTATTGCCGTGCTTTAGGTAAAACACGATCAAAGATCGAATTTTTTAAGAGATCTGTCTTTTTTAATGATCGACGCCTATAAGAAGGGTAGATTTCAACTCAACTATTTCTTACAAAAAATTCATCCAACGGATTCCCCTTTCCAATATATGAAAGTAGTGTTCCAGAGACAGTGGTAATGGGAATTCGGAGAAAAAGTTCGACGCCTAAAGATTTTCGATATAAGACCCCGAAGTTCGATTACATTTTCTGATGCCCATGCCCCAAAGAAAGACTATCAAAATCGTTCTCATCTCTCTCGATTCGCCAAGATTCTCCCGCCAAAGCTTAACAACCTTTGAGAACATGATGAAAAAAAAATCGAATAAATGGACTAGGAAGGACTTACGGCAGAACGAGAGTAGGAATCATGACAAATGATTCTTTCATAAAAGACCTGGGAGGGACCTCCCCACTTCCCTCTGCAGGGCAACCCTTTGCACCCCTTTTGTTAATGTTCCCGGAAAAAGAACAGTGCCTTTTTTTTTCCATCCCTCGCTGCCTCCCATCGCATAGGAGTCGACCCTAACGACGGTTGTTAGGGTTCGGAGGCGCTAAATGGGCTCATAATAGGATGGAGTCATTACGCCATTACAACACCGAATCGCTTTTTATTTTTCTCTACATGCCTCAAAGAATCTCGTTGTAGTGCAGAATGTAGGAATTTAAAGTGCAGTGTTCTTTAAAAAAATAACGCACATTTTCAGAATTTCTGAAATGACTCGTTTTGTTTGAATGGATTTTTTTCCTCTAACATGACATGTTTCCAAAAATGATTGTGTTTTATCACCATCTTTCTGTATTACTTAATGTATAAAACGTTTCAAAAAAAAATTAGTTTAAATTGTCGTTTATCAGTTATTAAAAACAAGTATCACAATTTGATACTTGGGTATATATGTAAATTTATATATATATATATATATATATATATTCATACTGTGAAGCCTTTTTAAAAATTCTTTTTATGATTCCTTTTTACATGGCAGCATTCGAAAATGGGAAAAATGAAATTTTGTAGTTTTTCCCATTATTTTCGAATGTTTGATTCATAAAATTCATTTTTCGGCATGTCACACATAGCCATGATAACCTCACGGACTCGTCCGTCATCATCACAGCCTTGTGGCGGGTTTTTTCGAACCCTAGTACCACTGAAGACCCACCGGTAAGGTGGCCTACAATACCGTTAAAGTCTTGCATTAGAATGATGTGAAAATTGGAGAGTCCAGCTCCAGTAAACGCACACAGAAGTTTTCCAAGGGGATCCAGGGTCGAAAGTCCACCATTCTTGTATCATGCTCCTTTTGATTTTGTCGATTTTGGGGAACAAAAAAAGTAAAAACTAATTATTGAATAAATAATTAGTATTAATTAATAAAATAAAAATTATTAAAAACAAAAGTTTAATTAAATTTTACGTATTATAAACTTAAAATTATAACCAATCGAAAAAATCAAGGGCTTTGGGACCCCTAGGACCCCCTTTAAAGTGCTCGTTTCCAGCTCAGGGATCGTCCTTGGTCACTTGACCGCGGTTCAAAATTACTGGTCCGTTACCAAACCCCTTCGTGTTGCTTCGGAGTGCGACTTCAATAATCACCCTGGCATGTCAGAATGAATATTAAATGTTCTCAAAACGTACAGAAATCTTTTTTTCAGCACAAGTGTTCTAAAAAATTTGATTTGTAGACCTACTTCTAAATGTCTGGAGGATACTGAGTTCGAGATTTTAATCTAAAAAAGTTTATCACTCAAATATAATTGGAAATACCGTACGTTTTATACGAATGTATTTAGTACCTTTCAGAAATCCCGTTGCATTGTTCATTACTAACTCAGATATTGTTTATTACCTCCAGTGACATCTGAAGATTTCTTTAGGCCCTGAGTCCCTGTACAACATAGGCCCCACCCAGGGACATCTTAAGGCATGGGCCCGGGCCAAGGCCTTGGTCACAATGGGGACCTCGTTTCGTTCTCGACTCTGCCTTAATAAGATCATGGTTCGAATTGTTTCAACGGTCAAATGTTATTTCCGGCTGTATTCTCCGAAAAACTAGAAATTTCAAATGATATGTCAACTGGCTACATGTGATGACTGTCGTCCATGTATAGGCCCCAGGCTTACCACCATATTCCATCATTACTCATTCCGTCAAAAAGTAGCAGTCGATCGAGCTGGTTTGTGCGTTTGTTAGTCATACACATTAATTTGTGTTGGGTTTGTACGAGTATTTGACAACGTACGCTATGCAATGTCTACTTTTATGGGTCATAGGTGAGGCTTATATTTCTATGGCCTCAAGAAGTCTTAAGACGTCCTGCCCTACTTTCTCTGCTTAAGAAGATGTTCATATACTCGTACAAGCGGTAACCCGTAACAAATAAATGTTCATAAATGTAAATGTACCGGCTCTAGCAGTTTTGCCGCCCCGGACAAAAATTAAAAATGCCGCCCCTCTCTCCAAATCAAAAATTACAATTAAAAAAGGTAGATTGTTCACCTAGAAAACTTGAATAATTGCTGCTAAACAAAAAGGCAGCATAGTAAAAAAGAGTAATATGCTAGAGATGGAATCGACCATTTTAACAAGACAATTTCTTCGAAAAAAGAGTCTATTGATGGTGGGGATCACAAGAGCTTTTATTTTAACTTATAGTAACTACACGCAAAACTAAAATAAAACATTTTCTGTGGCTCTCTATCTACCAAAAACTTATTACCTCTGTCCCCTTTTGGTTAGCTGACACCGGTCATCATATAGGTGAAAGGAATGTCCGTTGTCACCCCACTCTGGGGTGGGGAGAAAGTTATTAGTGAAAGATGTGTAAAATTTCAAATTTCATGATTTGACATATAATCCCGCCTCAAACCCTTCAATATGAAAGAAAACTGACGTAAAACATACAGAGTACAAAATAAGGAAATAAAATACATTAAATGAAATACCGAATTCACACCCAATAATATTTTTCAAAAAATACCAAATTTTTTGTTAAATATATATATATTCAAATTCGATTTATAAATGCCAACCCGAACTGGGGGCTGGTTTATCCGGCCATAGAGCCACCCCTGCTGCAGATTTTTGACTAAATGAGTCATTATTGTGTATGATGGTTGCCCTATGCCTAGACACGGATGATGAACATAACATTATAATGCAGCCTTGCCACTGTTGCCAGTTGGCATAAGGTTCGAAGTTACAATTTTTCAGAGAATATATCCACGAACATTTGGCAGTTAAAATTTGAGAACATGAACGAGGGGAGAACGATACGAGACACCCTCCCCCGTAGCCCGGGTTCAGTTGGCCCATGCCTTAAAACGTCTCTGATTACGTCTTACCGTACATCAGAATATATCAAAATTTAGGATATATAGCATTTTGCTTAGCACTAAGTGAACACCACTTGAACGAAACAAATCTTTCTAAAAATATGGCAAATCTTTACGAACCAAATTGCACCTTCCAGTAAATTCGCATTTTTATCCATATATTTTCTATATTCAATGAACCCTAACTACTCAAAATGCCTTCAGAGATTTGAATATCTTTAAGCATACGTATCAGGAACACATTCCGTTTATTTATAATCTTAAAAAATATTCCTGGTCATATTTTCTCAACTGGAAAACCTCCCCCCTTAGAATAATCAACATTTTACGAAGCTGCGGAAAAGATATTAAATAAAGTGGGGGAAAAAATCCGAAATTCTCCGTGAAAACTAAATGTCTCTGGAGAGGAAACTACTTTTCATCAAAGCAGACCCCCTCATTTATCACTTCCCAATCCAATCCAGAGCCATCGATTGGTTACTCCACCCCCTTCTCACCACATATTGATGACTCCATTGGAGTCGTGACTCCAGGACTCATAACTCCGCCGTCCATCTCTCGCCAATGTTTTTGTGCTATTATTTCAACACAATGGTCATCACGAATAACCCATTAGGGATTTTTATGCTGCGAAACAAATTGAGGAACAAGTTGCTGTAGACGGGAATAAGTGACACGCATTTGACTACGTTGTGGAAAAAAGTGCCGTTTCATTTCTTTGGTGAATTAAGTCTTTTTATTTTGTTTTGGTATGCTTATATTATGAGTTGGGATCCCGGAAATTGTTAAGCAAAACGTGGGATCGAGTAGTTTTCGTATAGTTTTATTTTTCAAATAGGATATCTCGTTACGCCTACGAAAAGATAATCTTTACATGCTTATAAAAAAAATTTGTTTTAATGTCCGGATATTTAGATAGTTTCCCCTCTAACAATAAATCGAGATATTTAGCAGAACAAAATTTAGCCTCTCTTATTCCATATTTTTTTTCTACATTTATATCATCCCTTTCTTCGACAGCACAGGGTGGGCCTTGGCCTTCACAAGAAGCCTTTTCCTGGCCAGCCTTCTTCATGCTAATGCTCTCCAATTTTTAGTTTTAAAAACTAGGAGATCTTTTTCTAGGCCATCAATCCATTTTAGATTTGGCCTGCCTGTTCTCCATGTGCTAATTGGTTGGGCATTGAAGGCTTTTTTTGTGGTGCGGTCTACGTCCATTCTGACAACGTGACCTACCCATTTAATTCGTTGTACTTAACTAAGTTAACGATGTTAGATTCTTTATATGAGATAGTTCTAAATTTAATCTTTTTTCACCACGTGCCATTTTCTTGAATTCCTCCAAAAATAAATCTTAAAATCTTTCTTTAGAGTAGACACTTGTCATGTTCTCATTTGCTTGAGAAATGGAACAAATTTCACATGCATAAATTAATACTGATTTTACTCTTATACAATAGAGCCTTTGTTTTTTTTTTGATTAAATTCAGTTTCAAATATATATATATATTTTAAATATATAAAATTTCAACCCAACAAAAAATCAATAAAAATCGAAACCAAATGAATCCTATAACATTAAATCCCATTTAAAAATTTATCAAATGGCGAATAAAAGAAGATAAAATTCCAACGTTTTCAAACAAAATTAAAAAATTATAAAATAAAATTATAAAATATCCAAGTGCAACCTCGGACTTAGGACCGATAAGTGGGGTTAAACTAGTTTGATGGCTAGTTATATATAATAATATATATATATGACATGATTTTAGAGTCAGAAACAGACTTAGTTTTTAACACTGTTCTTTATTTGATCAAAGTTACATATCATCTGACGCAAGAGGCAGAGAGAGAAAGAACACCGAATAATCTTAAGTGGGTTAAACATTTAAAAACACTGATCGCGGCATCCATGGGGTGCTCTTGAAAGTTAATGCTGACATATAGGCCATTAAATATAACGATTGGAATTAGACATGTTTATTGGCTAGGCCATATGTTCGGAAGAAATAAATGGGTCATTAGTTTGCCCACTTGGAAGGGGGTGCACGAATATAAAGTAAATTACTGATGGAATTTAAAATCTAATTTAATTATCCTTACATATATATATATATATATATATATATATATATATATATATATATATATATATATATATATATATATATATATATATTCAAAAATCCGGCGTATAACCCCACTTTTAACACAAAAAATAAATGAGATCGAAATTTACGGGTGCGCGTTATACGCCGAGTATAAAAATGATAACTTCAAAAATAAGAAAAGAGATGAGCATGAGTAGAATTAAACTTCTACATAGATTGGAATACTACATATTTGAAAGAAGTGGCATATACCTATGAAGTTAAAGAATTCTGATTCTAATAACATACTATTTTTTTCAAAATCGTGGGAAAATAACTCGAATAAATAAATGAGTTTAAAACATACAATCATTGTACACGCACACTTCTGGTTCCCTTCTAAAAAGGGGGTGCGCGTTTTACGACGAATATACCTAAAAATTAAAAAATGGAGCTTGAAAGTATGGGTGCGCGTTATACGCCGGTGGGGCTATACGTCGGGGGATTTTACGGTATATATATATATTCCATTAAGACATCTATTACAATTATATCATATACCTTCAAATTTAAATTATTTTCAGCATTTTCTTTATCAGCAAATCCATGTTAAGTATTAATAGGGTATCTGAAAATTCGAGAGTGATGCATTATATCTCTTTTAGCACGGAGGACTTATGAAGCAACTGAGGAGACGCCATACTCATCTTTTTTTACATCATGAAAATATCCATTCAGTTACTATCAAATCAAAAATGGCCCGATTCTTTGTTAAGAAAATCCTGTGTGTTTTCTGCATGTTTTTTAGTGGTAAAAGGTCTATATAAAAATATTAGTTGTAAAGTTGTGTGTATAATCAAGTCCGCAATTGCACAGTTGTATAAGTCCATCAAATTAAATTAGGTTTAACTTAATTTCATTAATTTTTGCAATAAATATTATAAAATTTGTCTCATAATATTGATAGACAACCATAAGAAGCGCTTTGACCTCTCTACGGTGGTTTATCAATCATAACGAAAGGGTATTTGACGATTCCATTATCAGTAAGCATGATGAAATGTTTCAACAGAATGCCAACAGCACTTTTTTTAT
>BMAV01021389.1:136782-153472 GCA_019973955.1 Trichonephila inaurata madagascariensis | reverse complement strand
ATTAAAAAGCATCAAGACAGACAGAACCAGTTACAGTTTGTTCTCCGAAAACGAAAGGCCCATACATTTTCGGCCGAGATATGACACAAAAAACATTCAATTTAGATGAGTTTCGTTGCGATTTTAGCCTCTCGTGAGGATTTTCTAAGCTCCAGATGCGCGCATTATGAGTGTTCACATGTCCACGGAGGTTTTCACATGGAACGCTCGTTGCACAGTAATAGCAGATTCTGTCTTTGCAAACTGGGGAACACAAAACGCTTTCTGTTCCCTAGTCACCATTTTTCTATTAGCGCGCTGATTGACGGGGAAGAAGGGGGGAAATTAACATACGTTTCACGCGCATGCGCACACATGCCAGCAAACAAAACTGTTTCAGTTGGTCTTTCATTCGATGTATGAATTATACTAATAAGTTAAATGTAATAGATACTATACAGCGTTAAAACTCCGATATTAATTTATAAACACCCTGTATATTAAAGTTTTAAAAAATTTCCCTCGATGTTGGAAGGATAATAGCAGAGAAGAGATGTCAAGTGTCAGGACGTAAGCATTTAATTTTACTTGTTCTCTTGCATGTTTATTATAATGTATTATTCGAAATAAACCTAAGTTTCTGTGAATATTGATTTTTTTTTGCGGCCCACTTTAAGGTTTGGCCTTGTTGCTTGGCCCAAATTAGCCTTTGAGTTTGACACCTTTGATGTATACCACCATAACGTTGAATTTCTTAAAAACTTATACAACAAACAACAGATTTGCAACTAAAAGTCCTCCTGAGATATTCATGAATTTTGGGAGCTATTCTGGTTTTCTCTTAATTAATATTTTTTTCGAAGGCTTCACAAGCTCCATTCACAATTCTTAGGATATTATTAAAGAAGGGTTTAATTTATATTGCTTCAAGAAAATATTTTGTGGGTTTTTGCATTTTGTTTCTTCAATTTTCGAAATAAAAAGACTCCGTTTTGATTTCCATGATAGATTTTCTTTTAAAATCAAACAAAATTCAAGATATTTATATTTTGAAATTACTGTATTAAAATAATGCGATAACTTTTCTTTTAGTATTTTTAACAGGAAACTTCTTTAGTAACATGCATATAAGCCAATAATGCTTAGTTATAAATTTGTAAAGAAAAAAGAACTTAGTTATAATGGAAAACCAACATTTACATTTTTTATAACATGGAAAAATAAATATTTTCTTAAAAATTATTTTCTCTATACCATATATGAAGAACTAATTCAGACTTTAAAAAAAATATTCAACATTTTTTTATAGAATATAAAACCGAACATATACATAGACTTCAGAGTCAAAGTAAAAATACGCAAATATCCAGTAGCAGTAGCATTGCATATAAAATTGGATAGATGGGCAATGTATTATCAGGATTTTCATTTGTTTTCAAGACCTTAGAGCTTCGAGCAAAATAAAAACTCTTCGTGACACTGCCACAAACCAAGCAATTAAACTTTTTGATAAAATTTTAAAAATTCAAGAAATTTCTTTATTAATAAAATTGATAAATACATTTCACACCTTAAAATTCCCTTAAATCCATGATAAATTTAATTGGTCCAGACTTTTTCTAAGCTATTATTTTCATTTTTTTTATTTCTCGCTTTTCGTATTACTATTTAATTATTTTAAAAACTCTCCTTTTATCCCAGCCAAATTTTCCTAATTTTCACTCAAGCATAAAACGCATTTTCGCAGACAATTTTGTCAGCCAATCTCGATTCATTTGTTTTTTCTTATGACCTTCTATAATTTCATTTTAAATATTTCTCTAAATCTAAGATTTTTTTTGCAGCAATTGGATTGGCATAGTAGTACCCCTTATCCTTATCATTTGATTCAACTATTTTCTTCGCATTTCTGATCTATAAATTTTATGATTGCAGCATTTTAAAGTATTCGACTACGCTCGGAACCATGATTTTAAAAAAGCATATAAATGGGTAATTTTCATGATATTTAGTGTCACTTAGATTAGAATACATGTATAAAACTGTTTTGAGGACATTGTGACAAAAAAAATTATATTTAAATACAATATTTCAGCAAAAAACTGACTTAGAATAACCTTTTTTCAAAATATTCTCCTTTTGAGAAAAATGCTTTTATTATAATAATAATTTGACTGTACGTACCTCAGACCTCTGTACAGAGGCTCAACTATGAGTTTTGAAAAACTCACATTATTTTCAGTGTTACAACCCATTGAGGTAACTATCGGCGTTTTTTTCTTAAAATGTCTCCCCTCTGTTGTCGTAAAACATGGATAAACCCACTTCTAAATGATATATTTCAAAAATTCTAGTTGAGCCTCTGTACAGAGATCCGAGGCAAAATATTATTATAATAGAAGCATTTTTCACAAAAGGAGAATATTCTGAAAATGGGTCATTCTATGTTCATTTTTTGGAAAACTATTGCACTTGAATAATTTTTTATTGTAATACTATGCTTAAATCAATTTTATTTACGTTTTCTAATCTAAGTGACACTAAATATCATAAATATTATTCATTTATACGCTTTTGCAAAATCACGGTTCCGAACGTAGTCGGATACCTTAAGTAATTCATATTATCTAAATTTAAATTTTGTTATTCGTTTTAATACTGGTTAAAGCAAACTCATGATTGTCATTATCATGTAAATGATTGGAGATTAGAGCACGGCACAAGGCTACGGGTTCCATCGTCTATCTCCAACGACATTGTTATTCAAGTAATTCATATGAAAAATTTTCTGACGTTGTTTGTGGCAACATGACGAGATTCAATAGACCTGCTATGCGCATGGGGCATTATACTTCGGGAATTGTTAGGGCATTCAGCATTCCTCGATCCATTATGCCAAGAGTACGCTGAGAGTATTATAATTTCTCCATCGTTATGAACAATGCAGTTACCGACCGTGTCTACTTAATGAGTGAGATCAGTGACGTCTGCTGTGAATAGTCAGGGTTACCATACAAGCAAAATTGGATCAAGTAAGAGTAAAAATCAATGCGGATGTATGACAGACGTATTCATGAAGACATAGCAAAATCTGGTGTCATTTAAATATGGCAGCAGAAGACCGACTTGAATGCCATAACTGACAGACATCCCAACGACTGTAGCGCCTCGGCAGGAATGTTGGACCTTAGATGATCAAAAATACGTTGCTTGGTAAGAGGAATCACTATTCCAATGAGTAAAAATTGATAAGAAGATTCCAGTGAGAAGTAATCTCCACGAAGTGTCTTTGATCCGGATTGAAGATAAAATGTTGCGGACACTATCATGCTATGATTTGTACTAGGCCCTCTGATCAAATTGAACCGACCGACTGTGCATATTTATGTTGAGTTAGTTGGAGATCGTTGCAGCTATTTATGGATTTCATGTACCGAAACAATTATGGAATTATCTAGAAGGGCAATGTTTGTTGTCACTCGATCATAAACATTCGTGAATGATTTAAGGATCATTCTAGACACTTCCAAAGAATCATTAGGCAATCTGTATTGCAAGACATGAACTCTATCAATTCAGACGTGATCTAAAAGTCAACATATGCAAAAAATCTTATATGGGAAACAATATCGCAGTTATTGGTGACTGGAAGAATTATTCTTTATGGAACTTCTGACGACTTATTGAGCCAATGTTTTGTAGAGATTTGTTTGTAAACCCCTAAATCTAATTATAGCTTTTTTGCAGTTCTTTAATTCAAGCTATGATCAGGGATTTTAAAATACATTTAACTAGTTTATGTCTCTTTTTGATATTGAATAATGTATTCAGAAGAGAGATCTACCCCATTATAATATTCTATATTTCCACTAAACTATGTTTTAACCCCACAACGCCGTTCTCACTCTACCGTGTTTATAGTTACTGAAGTACCCACCTTGAAACTTTGGTATTTCTCTTATCCTGATTCTTGAATATATCGTTCTATAATTATATTTCAAACTCAGTGGCGCAACAGCTCATGAGGGCCAAGACCTACTGGGCCTATCTCAGTATACGTGACCATTAGGCGCTGAGGTGCATGAGCATATGTTCCGATAAGTGATGGTCTGAAGCAAAACCCCCTGTGTTTTAATTCCCCAAAACAAGCTTAAATACCCCGCATTTATCGACCTCTGAATGGATTGAAGGTTGAGGTCAAACTATGGCCCAGCCGAATGAGACCACAGACCTGTAGTATGGAAGCGCGATACCTTCCCCTTCGGCCACTGGGTCTCTATAATTATATTTATATTTACATAAAATCACTTTCTCTCACACATACATATGTATCTGGTTTACAATTTATCTTAACTCAGTGGCACAACAGCCTATGAGGGACGTTATAATATTGCCCAGCTCAGTATACGTGACCTGTGTGTGTGTTGTGTTGTATTCAATACACCCCCTTTCATCTGACGTAGTCAAAACGAAGGCCCACAGGGAAATTCATCGTATAAGGGGCTAAGTACGCCTATCGTTTGCCTTGAGCACCGTCGCCAGTACAGATAGCTCGGCGAAATTCCTCCGAAGGGACGATAGATAGCGACACCACCTATTTCCAACTCCACAATTTAGACATGGAACTGAAGGGGAGGGAAATACTCTCCTGTCCCCTGCACTCGTGATTCAGCCCACAAGACTTTCGGCCCCACTGATTTAACTAGCACGCACTTCGTGTACCCGGAGGTATTTGGTATCGGTATCGAACCCAGGCCTTGCGGTCTGCAGGTCCGATGTCACCCTAACTATAGGCTACCTGGGGCCGCCACGTGACCTTGAACCCTAAAGTGCATGAGCAGATGTTTCCGGTCAGATGGTCGATCCTGACGCGACATGAACATCACTGGGGTGAATTTTCGCCCGACATATTTGGCCCAAGGATTGTTAATAAATCAATAAATATTTCATTTTGTTAGCTGGTTTACGTTGATAAACAAACATTGCCAAGCAAACAAATTGAAAGCAAAACTTACGTGATCATCAATAGCAGGCCTTTTGTTCTAGTACTTTGGGTGGCAAGCCGAATCCCTTGTTTTCGGTTCTGTGAGCCTCTTATCAGAAAAAGAAAGTCCTTTTACTTTCCATAGGACTTGACTGGTTGAAAGTTAATAGGATATCTTTTTCAGTTGCATCATCTCTTCAGGAATTCAATCACATTCCAATTGCAATTACAGTTACTGGAAAAAGTTCAGGTTTTTGAAAATTATTAAAAATGTCCTGAACAGTTCAGGCTCTAAAATAATAAAGTAATGGAAAGATAGAAGGAACTATACATACATATATAAGTGAGTAGATTTTACAAAATAATGCAATTTTATATATTTTAACCCTCTCGCCGGAACATCAATTTTTTTTTTTTTTCCGCTTTTAGAAACATCCGTCTGACAGACAGGTACTCATTTTTTTTTTTTAAGTTTATTACCTTAAGGTATTCGACTACGTTCGGAACCGGGATTTAAAAAAGGGAATAAATGGATAATTTTCATGATATTTAGTGTCACATAGATTAGAATACACGTATAAAATTGTTTTAAGGACATTTGACAAAAAAAATTATTTAAATACAATATTTCAGCAAAAAATTAGCTTAGAATATCTTTTCAAAATGTTCTCCTTTTTGTGAAAAACGCTTCTATTATCAAAATATTTTGCCTGTATACTTAGCTCAGATCTCTGTACAGAGGCTCAACTATGAGTTTTTGAAAAATTCATATTATTTCAGCGTTACCTCAATTGAAATAATTATCGGCGTTTTTCTCATAATTTTTTCCCTCTCTGTTGACTAAACAAAAACATGGATAAACCCACTTCTAAGTTATATATTTTAAAAATTCTAGTTGAGCCTCTGTACAGAGGTCAGGCCTATAGGAAAGTATATTATAATAAACGAATTTTTACAAAAGTAAGATATTTTGAAAATGGGTGTCATTCTAGCCACTCATTTTTTTTTTATCAAAATATTATTACTTAAATAGAGCCCACTTCATTGTAATACTATTCTTAAAACAATTTTATATATACATTTTCTAATCTAGGAGTGAAACTAAATATCATAATTATTGTATCTGGACTTTGGCTTTTTGAGTAGGTTTCGAACGTGGATGAGGCACACTAATATTATATTAATATATTTTTTATCAAGGAATGGTGACTAGTATTTTTTATAAAGCAGTTAATAATTTATATTCATGTAAAAACTGAAAATAATAATACCAGAAACGAAAAAACTATAGGAATATCCATATGGTGGGCATTAGATTAGAAAAATCACCAAAGTACCACCGTGATCCTCTCACTGGGTGGAGTCAACCCCTGAAGATGCCAAGGCGGCCCCAAAAATCACACCGCCAGTGTTACCTACAGACATTAAAAGCAGTCATCTGTCCTGAGAGACCGATGAACCATTCCTAGAGGGTTAATAGCCGTACTTTAAATAAATTGATTCTAACCCAGCGATACTTTCAAACCTGTGTGGCCACAATACATGGCCCCATTACTCTAAAAATTAATTTTACTTATAAAAATTTGGTGCGGTACATTGTTAAGAAATCAAAATATATCAATTCTGATTTTTGCCAATGATGTCGTATGGTTTGCGAATTGATATTTTTTTTTTTTGTTAGGGATAGCGGCAATAGTGGAGTAAGGACCATTTTATACGTGGAACTAATTTTTGGCTTATCTTTCGTATCTTGCAAGCGAAAAATATTCAGCGAAAAAGGTTACGTTTCAAAAACAGAATTTAGGAAAAATTACAGATTCTGTAGTGAAAAACGAGCATGGATCAGTAATTGTTTGGTTGTCACGAGGGTAATTTTGTATTTAAAATACTAATATAAGCAGGAATCGCGCGCTTTCAATGACACTTTTCCTCGAAGATCTCTTTCAAGAGAGGTAGGCGAATGAGCTTTCTTGAATAATCTTTACAACGAAAGTGTTTTTGTCTGTGGTAATGTCTTAGTAGGGTAACAAAGGCACACTCAAATTTTGTTATATTATTGGTAATCAACGTTGGTAAATGCGTTTACTGATGCAGAAGTTGTGAAGGGAGTGATTCTCAAGTAAACTCCAGTGAAAAAATTCGAAACAAAAATAAAAAAGTGACAATTATAGAAGCAAAAATAGTTCTAATACTGATAAATTTTCACATTTAAATTTTCTATATTTATTTGATCTTAAAAGCATCCCCCTCCATTAGTTCTCATTGCGCCGCTTTGAAAAAGCTTACATATGTATGTGGTCCGGCAGAAAAAAAGGTTTAGTACCCCTGGTCTAACCTGATTGGACAGACTTCCAGCATAAAAAAGTTCCTTGGTACTTATTCAGTTAATAACTATGACGAATATGTAACTAACCCATATTTTTTAAATCAAAATTGGTGATCTTCACCAGTGTATCATCTTACAACTTTTATTTAATATTTATGTTTAATTATTTAGCAAGAATATAAATTATTTAGTAAATGTATACAGACTACTTTCTTAATATCTAGACAGAAATGAACTATCTCAATTAAACTATGCATATTGTAATGTTTTCCTGCATACATGAATCAGACAATATTTTTTATGAAGAATCATTTGTAGCCCAAGATGGCTGCCAGTAGCAGTTTTACATTCACTCGAATCATGTTCTGGAGTAATGTTTGAAAGACGCGTTTCAGCCTCCATGGAGCCGATCACAAATTATTCAGTTTTCCTTTTCCTGCCATCTTACTTTTTTGTGATTTTTTAAAAGCATCTTGCATCTTGCCTTTTCTTTTCAACTTTTTGAAATGTCGTTATCGGAAATAAAGATGTCTTCTTGTCTCTTTGATGGCATTGCAGGGAATTAATGCTTTTCCTTCTTTTAGGTAACTTCTTTCAACAAAGCCCCCTCCTCCTCAATGAGGTATTTAAAAAAAGAACGTTGTGCATCACCGACGTTATTTTTTTAAACATTTGGCTCTTATTTGATTAGCCTGACTCCGTTTTTATGACATATAATGCGTTCTGTTTTACATCAAGCTTTTTCTGCAGCTAATGACATGTATTTATCGCTTTTGACTGCAAAAATAAATTCGAGTTTCCTTGCATGCTTCACTTAACATTTTATTGTCATCTTTCTTAGGGTCCCTTTTTAAAAGCTATTTGCGAATGTTGCTCTTGCGTAATGCTGTGCCATTTTTTTTCCTCAGATAAAAATGTACAGACGCAAAAATACAAAAATCAACTAATGTTGTAATCTTTCGAATTCTGAAATTCAAAGCTGTCTTGTTTTCGTAGAAAGTCTTGTCTGTATATTTCGAAAGGTTACATTAACATTTTAAGCTAAAACTAAAATGAACTTTATTATTTGAATATTATTAAGTGATTAGAATAAACACAGTGTGTGTGAGTTCGAATGGGAAAAATATAATAATCTCTAAAAATACTTTTGTTGGAAGACTTCAACTATTTCTATGGACAAATCTTCTGATGACTGATTGGTCGATTACTTATCAGCCTCGCATTTAGAATCTATATTAAAAAACTGGCAACAGATCTCGTAGTTTTGAACTACGATCATGTGAGGTGAACTGTATGTGAGCGGTCAACCTTTTTTTTCCCAAATTTCCACACTACTCCAAAGTGAGGACGTAACAGAACTTGCTGATGACACTGACAACGATTAGTGATTAACATATTTGAAACTATTAATCAATTATATAGATTATATTATTGCATGCAGTGTAATTAACAGGTTTTTATATAAATATTTCGTAATATTTAATATATAGTTTTATATTGGATACATTAAAAGTACTGCAACGTACATTAAATACTGATTGTCAGATATTTCAACGATTTGTATTCAATGGGCTGCAGTTTCAAGTTTTCTGAAAGCTTATTTAAAAAATTAAAGGACAATATATTGTGGGAGTTGATTCATAATAAATATGCCATGATATCAAAAGCTAAATGACGGTGTCGTAAGGAAATAGAGAGAGATGCCAACTCAGCGGTAGACTTTGTCAAGATATAAAAGATGTGATTGTTATTGTGAACAATCATAAGTTCTTACTAATATTATGATTGTTAACCCCGTGCTTTGAAACAAAATGGGGATATTGGCAATTACCTCTTAAACTTGAAAGGTCAAGTGACGAAGCCTGCACCATAAATGATACTTCAGACATCCCCACCACGCCAATATTAGAGCCATGACACCAGCGGTGCACACAAGGGGGAGGGTCCTGGGGCCCGGCCCCCCCCCCCCAAAGCCCTTGATTTTTTCCCCGATTGGTTATAATTCTAAGTATATAGTGTGTAAAATTTAATGAAGTATTTGTTATTAATGATTAATTTTATTAATTAATGCTAATTATTTATTCAAAAAGTTTTTTATTGTATTTTGTTCCCGAAAATCGACAAAATCGAAAGGAGCATAATACAAGAATGGTGAACTTTCGACCTCGGACCCCTCCCCCCTTGAAAAATTTCTGTGTGTTCTACTGCATGACACACATATTATGCATCATCTTCTCTACATGGTGGGTCTTTAGTGGCACCCAGACTCGACAAAAATAACTCCGGACACTAGTTTGCGATCCTTGACTACTTCAATACACACGGGATACATGCGGTGAAAAGGAAGAAAGTGAATGAAAGTATACACAAAAGCATTATAAAAAGTATTTTAAGGTATCCGACTACGTTAGTAACCGTGATTTTGCAAAAGCGTGTAAATGGATAATATTGTTACGAATTTTGTGTAAATAGTGTAAATAATTTGTATATTTGACTGTTTAATGCATTTATATTACTCTATGTTATATTTATTTCATGTTAAAATTGTTCTACTCACAAGCAATGCCACCCCTTACGTTATAATGGCGATTCAATGAGAACTTGGAGAAATCTTGGCGGTAGAGCCAAATTGGCATTATTGGCGACCAATTTGGCGACTTTGGCGACCATTTTGGCGTCATTGGCTACCATGTTGGCGAGTTCGGGTTCCTCTGGAATCTTCTAGAAAGTAGTGGATCTCTCCACTAGTGTCACGTTCAATGACACGAGCTGTTATATTTCTGGAAGTTTCTGTCACGTCTATAAAAAGATGCTCGCCGGTACGGCGATCAGTCTGGATTAAATCAGCAAGTAATGAGGTTTGTTTTGACTAGCGATTAGCTCGTCTGTGCTTGTGAATAATCTTTTACATACATGTATTTTTAAACACTGGTTATTGTGTTTGATTGCTGTTGAAGGTGTGAAGACCTTCGGAGATTTACTCTGTGAATATTGCTGCTGAATCCTGTATTTAAAGGATCGGATTTTTGTTAATAAATTCGCATCGCTCTTAAAGAACTGTTTATTTTCTTTGTGATTATCTTGCATAAAATCCTCGAACCCTCGGATCTACGTAACAATATTTATGATACTTAGTGTCACTTAGATTAGAAAATGGATATAAAATTGTTTTAAGAATAGTATTACAATAAAAAATTATTTAAGTACAATATTTTGACAAAAAATGAACATAGAATGACCCATTTTCAAAATATTCTCTTTTTATGAAAAATGCTTCTATTATAATAATACTTTGCCTGTAGAGGCTCATAATAGAGGCTCAAGTAGAATTTTTGAAATATGTAACTTAGAAATGGGTTTATCCATGTTTTACGACAACAGAGGGGAGAAATTTTAAGAAAAAAATGCCGATAATTATATTTCAATGGGTTGTAACTCAAAAAATAATGTAAATTTTTCAAAAACCGTAGTTCAGACTCTCTGGAGAAGTCTTTACTTTATATAAGTTTACACACACACAAAACATTATTATTTTAGAAGCATTTTTTGTAAAAGGAGAACATTTTGAAAAACGGTCATTCTAAGTTAATTTTTTGGAAAATAGTGTATTCAAATATTTTTTTTTTGTCAAAATGTCCTTAAAACAATTTTATACATGTATTCTAATCTAAGTGATACTAAATATCATGAAAACTATCCATTTATGCACTTTTTTAAAATCCCGGTTCCGAACGTAGTTGGATACCTTAAATGTACAAAAATACTTTTTATAATGCTTTTCTATGCTTGCTTCCTGAACATTCATTTGTGATCTCGAATTACAATACATCCGTAGAATATTTTGGAGTATACGTAGATGTAAGCATGCATTCGTATACTCCTTTATTCATCACTTGTATATTTAAATTTAAAAACGACTTCATGAATTTATTTTTGAGATTTGTAGATATAGACAATTGGAAATATTTCCCTCCAATGTGCTGCATATTAGCAACTAAGTCTTTGCAGACACGGCAATTCTCCCAGAGCGGAAGCGATTTCTTTGGTGGCTCCATCTAGTGGCGACTTCCGCTACCAAATTGTGACGTTTGAATTTTATTCAATTAAAACTATCGTGTCGTCCATCCGGTTTAGTGGTTAGTGGCGCTGACTGCTGTGCCGTAAGGCCTGGGTTCGAATCCCTGAAAAAACATGGATGCTTGTAAATGTATATTGCTTTTGGGACATGGGGGTACTATAAATAACCGTCGAGCTGCAATTCCTCTCGTGAGGTTGGTGGAAGAGGTAAGAGATGTGGGAGGCCCCTGACCTTCCCCAATGTGTTCTCCCTCAAAATTAGGGTGGAACTGAGCTAAATCATACTGTCACCTGTATGGTGCTCCATCCTGAGGCCAACGACAGGCGTACATCTAGCCCCTTGCCATAATGAATTTCTTGGGCCTCGATCTCACTACATCAGACAGAGGGCATTAGCAACAACAACAACAAAACTCTCGTAGGATGCTAAATATTGCCGCGATTTTATTTTGCCGAGAGTACAAGAGCGAAATTGATACTCAAGGGATATTTTACATGCCACATAATCATATGACATGTGTGCCTACAATTTTAGCATCTAGAAAATCTATCGAGTCCAGACAGGGTCGAAGCCGCACAATTATCCAACTTTATACAGTAAACCTACTTACTTATAGCTCATCTAAGAATCAAATGGTAGTTCAAAAAAGTCAAGATACCGTACCTGAAAATAGAAAGGTACAGCTACATCTCGCAGCTATGGGCTACCTAAGAATCTGTGAAATCTTAAAAAATATATATTCTAATTTTTCATCGTTTTTATTTACCTCCGTAACCCATTGCAAGTCCCATTCATTAGTTTCTCTAGTTTAAAAATCAACAAATAATTATTATTCTACCGCATCGATAGCAAACTATCTCTTACCCCAATTTTATTTTAATTTTAAATTGTAATTAATTCAGAAACATTTAATTCAATAACTTTTAATTAAAGTCAAAGAGAACTCCGAAAACGAAATAAGGAGCCGTAGGATTAAAGGAACTCTAGGAATGACGATATTTTCACCGGTAAATTCGGAGATAAAATAATAGACAGAGTTGAATACTCAGTTTTAGAAATGAATTGAATTGGGTTTACTGTTTCACATTAGATGTACTAAACTCTATGAATTTTTCTAATGACAAAATTATTTATTACACCTGATATGTAAAATCTGATTTTATAATTAAAGAAATAAATGATCGCATCGGCTTGCTTTTTACTTTTTATATACATGCACTGTGTAAATTTAGCTTAGTGCTGTCGTTATACTAAGCTCCCATGAATTTTTAAATAGAATGTTTTTAAAATTTATTACAAACTTTTAAGTGAAGATTTAGTTTCATGCTTAGCTACATAAATGATAGTTGATTATATATATTTGTTTTCTACTATTTAGATAAAGTATAATTCAAAGTTTTGAAAAAGCAGTCACTCAAATGTATAAAAGTAAATTTTTATAAATCTAGCCTTGCTACCCGCCCCCTTTATTGGGTATTTCATGGCGTTGTATAATTACATATTGTTTATGAGTTACTGGAATCGAAATCCGAGTATCAAACTTAAGATTGTGTTCAAAAATATTTTATAGACCTCGCTTTTTGATTTAAAAATAACAGGACTTGATTTTGAAAAACGAACGATTTGTCTTTTACGCCCTGTAGCCCCTCCCTTCCCCTTTGAAGTCAATTTCTTCAAAACCCGATAGCATATCTCTACTTAACAAAAGAAACATGCTTACCAAATATCAAGTCTACAGGTCTAAAATTTCAAGAACTGAAGTTTATTTTAATCTATAACACCCCCGCAACTCTCCTTGGGAGGTGATTTCCATAAAACCCCCTTTTTGGCCTATCTCTACTCAACAAAGTAACATGTCTGCCAAATTCCAAGTCTGTATGCTTGATAATTTTAGTGAGTGAATGATTTGCTTTTCTACTTTATATGGATGGATGAATCCAAATGAATTCTGATTCAATAAATGTTTGCATGTTTATATATGTGAAACGAGATATTATTTCTATGAGTATCATAACAAATTTATATTTTTACTTTATTAATAATTCAAAACGAAAATCGATGTCTCAGTTATACTATTTTTGTTGATTAGAACAAACTTATATCTCTCAAAGATTCATTGTATATATATATTTTTTATCAATTACAGCTGATGTTTATTACTCTAAGTCACATTTCAAGCCTCTGATCTAACATTATTCAATTACGAATGAGAGAAAGAAATCCGAGTTAAAAGCATTAAATTATTAATGTAGCGTATTTAACCGTGAAACAAATGTAAAATCCAATTTATTATTTTTTTTTAAAGAAAAGGATTTCATAGTATTTTTCTAGACAATTACAACAATTTATATCTAAGTACTTTTGATTATTATCTTTGAGCGAAAACCCCTCTGAGCAGAAAAAGTAATAATAAAAGCAATGAAGAAAAAGAAATATTTATTATGTCTTCTTTTTAAATAGAAAAAACTATAATCTCTCCCGAATAAAATAAAACTTACTAAATTATCCAAACTATTATATACTTTTTGTTGCATACATTTCCATTAACTTGAGTGCACTTGAAACGAAACGAGAAGATAAAGTAGAGTAAAAAGCAAAACGAATTATTTCTGAGATTCCAAATGTATTTAAAACAAGAGATAGCGCATTTTTCCCTTCCCAGACAGAAGTATAAAAATAAAAAGAATGGAAAAAGATCTTTCCATTTCGAAACAAGAACTCATTTCGTTCTACACGACTGGCAACCGCTGTCCCCAACGTAAATCCAAAACCAAATCAAATCTTTATTCCAAAGTTTCGAAATATTTTCACATCTCCCTTTAAAAACGATGTTCCGTGGCACTATGGATGTATCCATCGAGAAAAAAAAAAAAAAAACAAAAGAAGAAATCCCGAAGAAAGATAAAATCGAACGTGCAACATTACCGCTATTTTACCGATTACAATCGATGGCTTTATGACAGTGGTCTCACACTCGGAATGATGTAAAATCCCCCCACCATGTGGCGCTTGCCCGTGTTTTTACGATTCTAGCATTGCCAACAGTAAGGGGAAATAATTCGCAAGGAAACGTTACACGTTTTCCTCCCCTTCTACTTTTTCGCGCTGTTAAAACCAGCTGCTCAACCCCCCGCGAGCGTTTTCTTTATACTTATATCTATCGACATATATTTTGAAAGGCTGGGGCGCTTAGCAGGGCGTAAATTGTCATTAAAATGGCCGCGTGGTTGAAGCCCTTGTTGAGACAATAACCACTCACCTATATCATAAGCTGTGTGTTATATCTCTATACCTCTCCCGGTTTGGCAACATTTTTTTTTCACTCCTTAGGGCACTCCTTTTTTTATTATTACTCCATGTTATATTGTCCGAAACGTTCCAACGATAGACGGGTGAGTGGATATTTTCAAAAAGGGTGGCGAGAATTCAATGAAACGTGTAGTTTTAACAGCTCCGCGCCGCCCCATTCTGCAGCGACAGGGCTCAATCGGGCGACCATAATGGGGCGACTCCAGATCGTTCAGCGCCTTTCCACCGGCGTGATTAACGGTCAACAATCCGTGTCGCTACTCGTGTTTCTACGGTGTAAAGAGTGAAAATTAAAACCCATGTTTCTGGATACACCGTTAAATCGCGGAGGAGAAGAGAACTTTGAAGTATGTCACATGGAGGCCGGGGCGTTTTCCGCACAGACCAGTTGCTCGAAATGGGGCGCACCCTCCAGCTGTGGCACACGCCCGCCTCTGCGGAATTAATTTCTCGAGTAATATAGTTTTCTGGAACAGAAGCACAAGCGCCATGCAAATGAGTTTTACGTCTAATTAACTGTGCGCCCCTCTTAACTGCGTCATTCGCCGGACTCGATTTTCTGTTTATGGGGGGAGGGGCGCACGGCGGAAATGTTTAAAATTCTCTCTGGCATTTATTTAGGCTGTTCAAACAATCGCGACCGATTTGCAAATGCAGAACGATTGAGGCCTTAAAAGCCATTCCTCGCGATCTCCGCGACCATAAATCTTCCCCCGGAGAAAGATTCCCTTTGACTTAATTAAAAGGATTCTACGAAACCGGGGCGTTTCGTTTGCCGACATTATGCCCCCCTCTTCAATATGGATTAATCATCCGAGATGCCCCGGCAAAAATTGCTCCCGATTTCTTGAAACGGCCGACTCGTGATCTTTGGAGAGATGAGATTGAAACGACGATTGGCACGAATTGGTGCCTCTGTAGGGATAATTTGTGCCCTTCATGAATTTCGCTCTTCGTGAGATTCATCGCGGAATGGCTTTTGCTAGTGCTTCGATGGATAAAGTTTTGGTTGCGAGAGATATTTGTCAGGTTGTAAAATGAAGTGATAGAGATCGTGTAGCTCCAGTTTGTTTTCCTTCTCGGCATTTCTGCGAAAAAGATTAACAGGCGCTTTAATGCAATGCCAATTCATTTTTATTTGTTACTTAATAAATATTTTCTGTAATAAAACTTCTTTAGATAGACATCGAACAAGTGTGTTTCTTATACTTTATAGTGATTCACAGTTCATTAAAATGTGTGTTTGGGTAATTGATGACTGTTCGAGCTATACTCCAAAGAAAAAATATCAATATTAAAAGGGAAAAGTTATAAATGTTAGTTTAAAGAACAAAAAAAAAACCACGCTTTTATGGTTAATCGAACTAAAAAGTAAAAAAAAATAATTCTTAATATAAGAATAAAATGATTAACGAGAAAATTAATGTCATTGTGGTAAAAGTGTGTGTGGGGTTCTTTGTATCACACTTTTACACAAAGCATTTCGGAATAGAACTAGTAAGAAATTATAACAACTGATATAGAGCACCCCACGCTTTTACCCCAATGACACATTAATTTTCTCGTAAATCATTTTATACTTATATTAAGAATTATTTTTTTACTTTTTAGTTCGATTAACCATAAAAGCGTGTTGTTTAATTTTTTTAAACTATAATTTATATTTTTCATTTTTTAGTTTGATCTACAATAAGAGCATGTATTTTTAGTTCTTTAAACTATCATTTATTCATACGCTTTTTTTTTTTAAATTTTTGGCCCGCGACCGAAAAAGTTTGTCCATCCCTGAGTTAGAACAAATCATTTTTTTTTTCACATGTACGATTTTTTTATTATTATTATTATTATTTCCATTTTCAGAAAAATTGGACAATTGTTTATATCATGATAAGAAATTGCTGACACACAAAAACATTTTCACTTTTAGGGTTACTCAAAGTATCCGACTACTTAGGACAACTTTTTTTGAAAAAATGGAGATATGTTTTTTTTTTTTTTTTTTTTTTTTTTTTTT
>BMAV01021389.1:80435-133427 GCA_019973955.1 Trichonephila inaurata madagascariensis | reverse complement strand
TCATTAATAACAAATACTTAACTAAATTTTACGTACTATATACTTAGAATTATAATCAATTGGAAAAAAATATATCAAGGGCTTAGGTCCTGGGGATTCGAACCTAAACCTCCTTTTTTATCTTGATGGTCTAAGCCAGAGGTTCCCAAACTTTTTTGTCTCATAGACCCCTTGCCATGTTTTCCGGGTTGTGGTAGACCCTGTTTACCTAATATTGGATTTTTGCAATTTGACGAATTTGAATGTCTTTTTGACAGTTGGTATAGGTCTACTTACTTTAAGCAATTTAAATTTTTAACTGAAGTGAAGTATGATGTTTAAAACTCAAGAAAAACATATTAATTAAATTAAAATTTAATTAATACATAAAATAACTAAGCAAAAAACAAATGCTTTTAAAGGGTGGAATAAGTCTGGTATATACTTCAATAACAATTTTTCAACATTTGGAATCAATCGTGTCAGGTTTACTTCTAAATCTCCTCGGTTAGTAGTGTCCAGACCTTATTCCCCCCCCCCCCCTTTCTTTTTTTGTTTTGGAGATTGGCAACCACGCTGAAACTCCTTCTCACTAGGAAAAGTAATTAAAAATTTTCTCACGATAGTCCATAATTCGTGATAAATAACAGGTATGTGTCTTTTTAATGCCATAATTGCGGACATGTCCCTTGTTTTAATAAAATTGATGACGACTCCTTGTAACTGCAAATTAATCTTATTAAAATTAGTAAATAAATCTATTAAATAAATAGATAAAAATCTGGTTTCCACTTGACTAAATTTTCTTTTAAAATTAAAATCATGATTTGGTTTAATGACAGTCACCATCATAGACCCCCCCCTTTAAATTTCATGTACCCCCAAATTAGTTTTTCTCTGACGTAGACCCCTTGTAGGTCGTCATAGACCCATGGGTCCCATATGGACCTCTTTGGGAATCACTGGTCTAAGCTGACTGAGACAACCTTTGTCGATAACCGGCTGTAGTACTTGGAAAGAAGTCAAAGTGAAAGCTCGTATTCGAAATTTAAATAAATGTGTAATTTCAGACCAGTAATTAGAATGTTATTTTGAACTTACTAACCTTACATGGATCTGGGTGATCATGTGCTTTACTGGATTTGAAGCTATAAGCAATATATTTGAATTATATTTTATCCATTTCCCTCTGACATTTATTCTTAAAGTTGGGTATATGCGCTGCTTTGTAAGAGAAACCTATTTTTTGGTTTTTACTCTGTGTGGTAATATATCAGCATCAGGTGCCTACCATGGTCTCATTGCAAATAGAAGTTGTTACAGCTTCCTGTGGTTGATCGATTAATTGTGTTTAAAAGTCACACTTAGAAGCATGTTTTCCTCGGAAGATACTCGTAAATGTTGCAAAGAATTGGAAATAATTTTACGAAGAAAACATTTGTGAACATAATGTTTTTCTAACAATGAGGAACGTATGCACAAAATTGAAAGAAAATCTCTTTTTATAGTGCATTCGGTACCTTTATGACTTGTGGAATCTAAATAGAAACATTGAATTCCCTGAATTCCAATACACACAACCTGAATTGCTTTAAAAGTTCTTCTAATTACTTATTTTTTACGATGAAATTTCACTTATATTTTAAAAACAACGTTCATAAATTACATTGTTTATAGGTACATTAGAAATATCCATTACTTACTGAAGTTTTCTCAAATATATAGATGTATCAAAATGCATAAATGATAATGCATAAAATAGATCAGATCTCTGTACAGAGGCTCAACTAGAATTTTTGAAATATATAACTTAGACGTGTGTTTATCCATGTTTTGCGACAACAGAGGGGAGAAATTTTAAGAAAAAAATGCCAATTATTATTTCAATTGGTTGTAACTCTGAAAATAATGTGGTGGCCGCGGTAGCCGAGTGGTATAGGTATCTGATCGTGGCTGGCTTTCTCACGAGTTCGAGCCCAGTACCACTAAAGACCCGCCGTGTAAGGCAGCGATGCAGGTTAAACCTGTCGAGAGCTGAAAGGTCTTCCCGTTGGTGTGATGTGGTTGTTAGGAGAGGGGGTGCCAGCTCAGGCGTCCTCTACGTCATTTGACCATAGTTCAAAATTACGTGGTCCATCGCCAAAAAGCCCTCGTGTAGCTGAACAGTGCGACGTTAATATACACTCACTCACTGAAGATAATGTGAATTTTTCAAAAATCATAGTTGAGCCTCTGTACAGAGGTTTGAGTTAATACAGGCAAAATATTGTTATAATAGAAGCATTTTTCACAAAATGAGAACATTATTCTAAGTTAATTTTTTGCCGAAATATTGTATTTAAATAATTTTTTTTTTTTTTTCGGAATGCCTTAAAACAATTTTATACATGTATTCTAATCTAAGTGACACTAAATATCATGAAAATTATCCATTTATGCACTTTTTTAAAATCACTGTTCCGAACATAGTCGGATACCTTAACTAATTATTCATTATATATTATTATTTATGATTTATTATTTTGATTACTTAATTAGTGTTAAATAACAAATATACTAAATTCACGTTTCTGAAAAAAAAAAAAAAAAAAAAAAAAAAACCCGCTTTCTTCAACACGCGTTTTTTTAAAAATGCTCGCCTTCGGAGGAAGCAAAAAATACTCAACGTTGGGGGAAGATCAGAACAGCATGAACTCAATGGCGTGATGATGCTTAACAGTTAAATAAATTCTACATAAAATGATCATGAGTAGGTATTAAGAGATAACGATTAAACAATTGGAATATAATGTGAAAAATGCAAATTACAGAATTTTAAAGTTTTAATTCATAAAACTGAAACACATCTTTTCATTTATGAAGATAATACAGAATTTGAAATGTTATTTCAAACCATGTTCATTTATTTATTCATTAAATAAATTATCTATTATTAAATAAAATTAAATTTTCTATTAAAATGGTAAATTCTCATAATGAGATTATTTAATTAAATGTTTTGTGTGCGCGATATTACCATATTAACTACTGACTCAAGTTAATCAGACACGAAATAGCTTATTCTATTTACTATTTTAAATCAATTGCAATTCGCTAAACAGAGATTCGTAAAATAGAAATCCGACAGTACTTTAATTTTTTTAAGAGAAAAAAAATAGCCTAGAAACCTATAACAAAATGATAGCCTTAAGAATACTTTTCGAGAATTCGTCGGATTTAGAATAACTTGAGAACTATTTAATTGATTAAGTAGATGTCTGAAACGATTTCTGTTAAATTTGCATACTCATAAGGTCATGATAAGACAAAAAAGTGAGTGAGTGAATTTTAACGTCGCACTGTTCATCTACACGAGGGCTTTTGGCGACGGACCACGTAGTTTTGAACCATCGTCAAGTGACGTGGACGACTCCTGAGCTGGCCTTTTTTTCAAAATGTTCTCCTTTTGTGAAAAAATGCTTCTATTATAATAATATTTTGCCTAT
Organism: Trichonephila inaurata madagascariensis; assembly: GCA_019973955.1. Taxonomy (NCBI): domain Eukaryota; kingdom Metazoa; phylum Arthropoda; class Arachnida; order Araneae; family Nephilidae; genus Trichonephila; species Trichonephila inaurata. The sequence goes on along the minus strand of BMAV01021389.1, from coordinate 129,963 downwards.
ATATAGTTTAGACCTCTGTACAGAGGCTCAACTATGATTTTTTAAAAATTCACATTCTTTTCAGAGCTACAATCCATTGAAATAATTATCGGCGTTTTTTTCTAAAAATTTCTCCCCTCTGTTGTCGTAAAACATGGATAAACTCACTTCTAAGTTATATATTTCAAAAATTCTAGTTGAGCCTCTGTACAGGGGTCTGAGCTATATACAGGCAAAATATTATTATAATAGAAGCATTTTTCACAAAAGGAGAATATTTTGAAAACGGGTCATTCTATGTTCATTTTTCAAAATATTGTACTTAAATAATTTTTTATTGTAATTCTATTCTTAAAACAATTTTATACATGTATTCTAATCTAAGTTGATACTAAATATCATAAATATTATCCATTTACACGCTCTTGCAAAATCATGGTTCCGAACGTAGTCGGATACCTTAAGGCAGTGTTCCGCAACCCGTAGTCCACGGACCGGTACCGGTCCGTGGATCAAATACTACCGGTCCACACAAGAAACATTAAATTATTTCTCTTTTATTTACTGTGGTATATTTTTCTTAGGTTTGGGCTTTTTATGAAAATCACTGAATATTCCTTGTTAAATCACTTTATATTCATTTTTTGGTGTAGCTATCTTTTATTCAGAAGTCACGATTAAATACAATTAAATTAAAATTATTAAATCAAAACAGTCTAAAATATAAAGAAAAAAAATTAACAAATGTTGACCGGTCCGCGGCGATAAAAATGTTGCGGAGCACTCACTGCCTTAAGGTATCCAACTACGTTCGGAATCGTGATTTTGCAAAAGCGCATAAATGGATAATTTTCATGATATTTAGTGTCACGACTTCTGGTCTTAATTTTAAACACCTGCTGTAGTACAAACTTTCAATAAAATGTTTTCTGTCCCATTAATGTGTTGCTGTTTCTGCACTTTTTCTCTGCTTCTTTGCACCATAGCTCGCAACTGCGTCGTTTGCGACCCTGCATTTCTATGTGATTCCGAATCGTTTCTCTACTCCTTGCACGCTTGTCGGGCTGGTAGAGAATCATCCTGTTTATTTAAACAGTGTTCGCCCACAGAAATAATTAAGTGCACTGGATCTCAATATCAATCTTCCTCTCCTCATTTCTCAGCAACTTACTCTTCATTTTTTTCCCCTTACCAATTAGGACCCTTTCCTTGTTTATATTCACAAGTTCAAGTTACTTTCCATTCCTAAATGTTTATGTGATTTTCCAAAGAAGAGTCGATCACTAGGTTTTTCATTACTTCCCTAACTCCACACAAATTACATCTTATTAAATCTGCCTAAGAAACTATTTCCTCCTGGTCAAAATAATATTATTTACAATAAATTAGTTTACTATTTCCATACTTTCCAATCTATCTACGACACAATCTGAGGTAATTTTTGACTTCTCTGGAATTTTAAGGACTTTTTGACATTCCTCTATACTTTCAAACTGCATTGTTTGTAACATTTAGGTGTATTCGTCGTATAACGCGCATTCTTCTTTTTTTTTATGAAAAAGCTTGAAATACATATGTGCTTTTAAAATGCTTATGCTTTTGAAGTCATTTGTGTGTGTGTTCGAAGTACAACTATATACTGTGACATAGCCATCTGTCGATAGCTATGTCTTGGGGGTTCCGCGTAAGTTAGAGGTGTGGGATTATCGGAAGGATGAGACATTCTATAATTCTTAATATGACTTTTATTAAAAATTTAACTTAAATTACTTATGTAACGAACAAACTTATATTAAGTGAGAATAAACCAAAGTACGGCCGTTTAACTAAGTAAGATCGCGCAATTAGATCACTTATCAATATAACTAATTAGATCCACCTAATCTCAACTCAATAATTTACTAGCGTTCAGAATATAATCCTCCTACCTTGGTTGAAGGCTCAACGATACTGATAATTTCAGGTAGACTGTGATGTGCTCGTGTGCAATAGTTGCTCCTTGTATATATTAGCGAGGGTGGGCGTCTCCGTGATTCCTGAGTAGGCCGTCTAATTAACCTTCCACCTGTTCCACACTAAGCTTTCTCTAAGATTGCCATTTATTCTCACTAAACTTTCTATCCTTTTAAAGGTTATCTTATTTGCATTGTTGCTTCGTTTTTTACTTCTTGGATTTGGGTTGGAAAAGTTTTGCCATTAATCGTGGCCGTCAAAGAACGTAGGAGTTATGTTAGAAGAAGAACGCGAGAGATGTCACAATACTTCTAGAACTTAAAGTCTTAAACTCAAGCAAAGATGTGTTAGAAAATATGTTGATATTAGAAGGTGAAATGGAAATTTTCAAAAGGGGGCCAATTGTATTATGTCACTCTAGGGATAGTGTGTTAGCGGTTAATAAAATCATGGATTGAGAAATTAAGCCTTCTACAATTCAAAAATTTAAAAAGTGTGGTATATCTAACAATATACATTGACCGGAGAGAGTAACAGTGACGGTGCCGATGAAACATAATTCGATGATGAGCCTGAAAACAAAGCCGAAAACAAATATGACGAACTTTGCATGTTATCTAATAATGAAAATTCGTGCGGTATGTTTTATATATATATTTCCTCTACTAAATAAATAATATTTAAATATATATAAAAATCTATTTTTTTTTTTTTTTTTTATCATCTCTTAATTTTTAAAGCTATCATTTTTATATCTGGCGTATAATACACACTTGTAAATTTCAATCTTATTTTGAGTGCTAAAAAGGCGCGTTTGACGCACTAGAATATACAGTAAATAAATAAAAGTGCACTGTCCAGCAAATTTCGAGGAAAATTCTTTCAAAATTCCAAGCGCTTAAGACTTTAAAATCTGTTTTCTCGAAACTTGTAGGCTGATGCTCCTATGGCTGGATATTCTTTCGGTGCAATTCTAATTTAATAAGTTTCATTCAGAACTGGATTTCACAAATCATGCCGTTCTCTTGCTAATAATAGAAAAATCAAAGTGCCATCTTACCACTAAAATGTCTTTTAACATAACAATCATTTTTAAAAAATTAAAACTATTAAGCTATTTAAAACTACCAAATAAAATTATAACTATTTCTCTATTATGCTTCAATATTAGAGAAATAAGTAGCTGTATATACTTTGATGATATTTCAAAGGTGGTAATTGGAAAATATTTTGAATGTGGAATATTTATCAAATTTGTAGAAGAAATATATATTGACTAAAAAAATATCGTTATAAACATGTATTGTAATGAGTCATAAATCATTCACAAGCACAGATTATCCATCTTTAGGCTAATAAAATTTATTACCCATTCAGAGATGGATAGCTCATAATTAGTATATATTTCCATGTTTTATACATTAAAAAAAAAAAAGAAAAGCAGAATACATTAAGAAAGATTCCTGCCGATTTAATTAGTGCACACCAGAGATCTCAAGTATCCTACTGACTTGTGCTGGCTTTAGTTCTTCCGCCAGAGGGAAAACGTACAGGTACTATATCTAGTGGCGCCATCTAAGAGTTATGACAAGAACAAATGTTAATATTACCATTGGTTACATCATGAAAATTTTGTTATAACGGACTTCAAAGCATTTAAATAAATGAAAAAGTATTTATAAAAATGAGCCACTGTGTCAGTTATTAAATTCCTAAAGAATATTATAGAAATACTTAAAATTATCATCCAAAAAATGCATCTATTTTTCAAGAATACTGTATAATAATATGTTTACTCACGCATGCAATATTTGTCAGACCATTTTGTAAAAAAAATTAAGATGGTAAGTATATATATATATATAGCTAATACATGCTTTAAATATTCACCATAAGTTTTTAAAAACCGAAATCCCTAAAATGTAGCCCTGCATTTAACTGAAATTTTCGTTCTAATACGCATTTTATGAAAAAAAAAAAAAAAAAAACGCAATTTCACAAAAACACACACACACATTTCTATATCTGCCTTTTTTATAACTAAGCTTGTTGCTTTTAATCTTTAATACTTATCGAGAAATTTCGCATTTCTATAATATTTTTACAGTAATTACAAAACGAGATAGTTTAAATCAGAGGTTCCCAAACTTTTTTGTCTCATGGACCCCTTGCCATGTTTTTCGGCTTGGGGTAGACCCCTGCTTACCTAATATTGAATTTTTGCTAATTCACCAACTCAAATGTATTTTTGACGGCTGGTATAGAGATACTTACTTTAAACGATTTAAACTTCAAACTAAACTGAAGTATGGTATTTAAAACTTAATAAAAACATGTTAATTAAATTAAACTTTAATTGATACATAAAATAACTGAGCAACAAACAAATGCTTTTAAAGGGAGGAATAAATCTGGTGCTGGTAACAATTTTTCAACATTTGGAATCCATTGTGCTAGGTTTAACCCTAAATCTCCTCAGTAAGTAGCGTTCAGCCTTTTTTTTTTTACCCCCTTTCTTTTTTGTTTTGGAAATTGGCAACCACGCTGAAACTAGGAAAAGTAATTAATAATTTTCTCACGGTATTCCATAAATTGTGATAAATAACAGATATGTCTTTTTTAAGTCAAAATTGCTGACATGGTTCTTGTTTTAATAAAATGTATGCTGTCACCTTGTAATTGCAAATTAACATCATTAAAATTAGTAAATAAATAATCTTGATTTTGTTTTATGAGAGTCACCATCATAGAGAGTCACTTCTTTCTTTATCATTAATATTTTCCTGTTGAGAAAATGCCATGGCCAAAACGTTCTCGGGTTTCTATGAGTAACAATATTTCGAAGAGATGGAATGCTACTGAAAATGATGTATTTAAAAATCAGTCCTCAGCTGATACTATAATTAGACTTCCGAATACAAGTATTGGAGATAAAACTCAATATTTCCTTGAGATGTATCACAAACTACATTTTACTAAACATATTGTAGTACTATATTTTAGTATTTTAAAATCGTACACAACAAGAGCTAAAATTTCCTAAACTGCCCCTATTTAAAAAAAATTAAATTTTATGAACAAACCTGGCTATTTTTAGCTTAAGTTAGTACCATTATTGTTTTGTACATAAATGCTTTGTGCTTGAAAACTTTTGTGAAAATATTAGGTTAAGATTAAGTTGAATAAACTGTCGCCGCAAAAAATGCTACCAATATTATGCAAAAATATATTTTGAATTTAAAATATTATTTTCAGTCATATTTAATTAAAATAGTGTTTTAATGTAGAGCATACATTGGAAAATAACATGTTAAAAAATTAGAGCTTTACGGGCATTATAAGTGTTTATTTTATGCCTTTACATACTTTAAATGCGTTTTTTCAGACTTCCAATTTTGAAGGTATAAGTGTTTTCTAAACACTAAGGCTTTTTTTCTGATCAGGATAGAGCCTTGAAATTTTTTGTTTATACTCTCAAACGCGTATGTTTTATAAGCTAGTTCGGATTTAGGGCTGAGATCTCTAGTTATTTATTTATTTATTTTTTTAAAAAAAAAAGGCTAAAGTTACTATTTTAAAAAATTTCTTGTTTTTTCGCGAGGTATTTCTTGAAAAATAATTATTAAAAATCGACAAGAAAATAGATTTCCAAAACCATATATATATATATATACACTGTGTGACTTTTGTTCACAATGATCAAAAAAATATAAATCACTTAGAATGACTAAAATTTTTTAAAAGGTGAGCATTTTATAAGAGTTTGAAAAATTTTCAAATATTCTTAATTTTTTAAAATTGTAAAATAATGGCTGGTCATGCTGACTTTTTACTTACAGAATCAATTTAATAATGTAATCTGAATATAAAAGATAAATTATTTTTACTGTTATTGTCTCTAAAGATTTTTTGAAAAAAGGTACTATATGTAGCCTTAACATATGTTAAAATTGAAAATAGTGCATGGTAGTGAGAGAAAGAAAATCGAAATGATTACTGTCATTAAAATTACAAAATTTGAGAGGAATCAACACAAACTAGCATTTATAATTCAAAAAGAAATAAATTAAAAAAAAAACATCTTCCAAAATATTACATCTCTGAAATATATAAACTATTGAGTCGAATAAACTGTTCAAGAAAAGAACAAATTGAGGATAAATAAGGAATGATTTGGCAAGTTACTGGAATGATATAGCGACAAATATCTATTATGTTCGTACTTATTCATTAAATGTTTTCCAACTGTCTGTTTGTAACCGACATAAAGTTCACTAATCGCAGATAATATGCTTCATGATTTAAAACTATGGTCTATGGTCAGATGACGAAACCGTCACCTGAATTGAACTACCACTCTTCTTATCTCCCCCCAACGTAGGCCGCGGTAGCCAAGTGGTATAGGTATCGGACCGTGGCTTGCCTTTTTACGAGTTCGAGCCCAGTACCACTGAAGACCCGCCGTGTAGGGCAGCGATGCACGTTAAATCTGTCGAGAGCTGAAACGTCCTCCCGTTGGTGTGGTAGCTAAGAGAGGGGGGTGCCAGCTCAGGTGTCGTCCACGTCACTTGACCATTGTTCAAAATTACGTGGTCCGTCGCCAAAAGCCCTCGTGTAGCTGAACAGTGCGACGTTAATATTCAATCAATCAATCTCCCCCAACGTAAGGACTTTTGATCATAACATAATTATAGCATAATGAGGGCATCCACGTTATAAAACAGAGGAAACACGACCCGAACATGCTACTCGACGAAACACTTTTAGCTATGAATTTGATCCCAAGAACACTCGACTATCGTAGACAATATTTTATACTAAAATCTTCGAGAAAGGATATAAGCATTAAAAAACGTTTTGTTAAGGTTTTTTTTTTAAGATTTTAAGATTGACCAATGGTTGTAGCGCCATCATGATTCGCTATTCCACTAGCGAAAATTGGCAAGAAATACAAATACAACTTTAAAGATTTTAAACACCTCCGTACCCAAAGACCTGTTTGGTCAGATCTAGAATGCTTTCGATTTTTTCTTTTGATGGGGATAATGTTCCAAGTTATTGACATTTACTTTTCTATTTATGAAGTTTCGTAATTAATATATTTCAAAATGGTTGATGAGATTTCATACGTTCTTGCTCGCAAAGTTGCGATGGAGTTTTGGCAGCTTTCTCTTTGCAATTTAAATTCAGGCTTATTACTTTGAAAAGAATTTTAGAAAGACTTCTTTATTTTCTCGAAGACATTTTATCTCGAAATTTATACCAGATTTTCCTCAGATTTCTTATTTTTGTATCAATTTATAGCACAGCAAAATTGTTTCATTGATAAAATCAGATTCCCCTTTATAATATAATCCATTCATCTAAGAAAAGGATTATTATGATCTGTTTGTATTTTCTTTCTTTCTTTCTTTCTTTTTTTTTTTTTTTTTGATTAAAATCTTATTTTTAACTTTTGCTATTTTTTTATCCCTCAAATACCCAGCAATCAATCAATCAAAACTTGATTCCCACAGAGGTTATAAACAAATTAATGGAAACAGTAATTTGTAAATAGTAAACTAAACTTTTTTTAAATAATGGCAGCCTGCAGGCGAATACATCATCTTGCGAAGAAAAGTCAAATTTATCTTCATAAGTAAGTTAATTATTTATAATTTTAAATCTCTTAATTTTATTATTTGTTTGCCATGTTTATGTAATATCTTTCTTATGCACGTCTATTTATTTATTTATATTTAAATTCTTGCATTTCTAAAATTTGGTTGCTTTCATTTGCGTCACTTTTTCCAAACTTATTGAATATGAATGTTTGTTTATTATTTGATTGTAAGTTTAATTTTGTTGCTTGTTTACACGTGTTTTATATTTTATAGGCATCACTCATATTATTCCACAAGTTCGCAGCTGAAACCTGAAGCCGGTAAGGTTCTTATTTTTTATTGCTGATCTTTGACCAATTTATGTGTATTTAGGATCGAGTGGAGCAATTTATATATGCATATCGAAATAATAAAGTGGCTTCTTGATCATGTATTAGCCAAACTCTAATTTAAAAAGTCCTTTTCATTACAAATTATGATTTGGTGAAAAATGTAGTTTCGTAAATAATGGCTATAAAATAATTATAATCAGGAAAGCAAAGATGAATGAAGTTTCTGATGCGATATGTTAAGGAAATATACCAAAACTAAACAATTTAAACATCAAGTGACATGGTTTGAATGGGAGAAATATCATTAAAAGGGATTTAAAATTAAAAATGTGTATTCATTTCCTGAATTGTGATAAGTAGTAGTCAATATCTTAATAACAGGTGTAATTTTTTAAAAATTTATTTTGTATTAAAACAAAAGTTATGCAATTAGTTGTTGGCAGTCATAAATCTGAACTGTAGTCAAATACTATATCTATGGCTTGATATAGCTCTTAAAAATTTATATAGTTCAATGTGAAGACTTTGTTACCTAATATGACTTAATGGACAGGAGTCAGTTTTCAGTAAAATCACTTCTAGATCACTTGACTCTCATTCGGGGCTGCTAAGCTACCACTTTATCAACTTGGATACAATTGCCTCTAGAACACAGTGCAAATTTCAACTGCAGATATATTCCAATAAAGAATAGTGGGTACTTACGTATTATATTGTCAACCAATTTTGCCAAATCAAAAGATCATCGGGATTGTTCATACAGGAAAATGGTTTTCCGCTATTACCTACCTGTTGCAGAATTTAGTGACATCTTTTCATCTGATGAATTGATCGATCATATAATATGAAAGTACCATGTAATGATAGTTAAGTGAACGAATTGAAAGTATTTGCTAGTAAACATGATGGAATTAAAATTCTAGAATACAGGTTTTAACCTTTTGAATGTGAACTATGATAAAAAGGTAACATATTATTTATTGATATAAATCAAATTAAAATTCAAACATGATATTTATGATAGAAAAATTGCAAATTACTTTTGGTTCTAATGTACTATTGCAACAACGCCAACGTTCAAGTTATCTTGCCAAGTTGGCAACCCTGATTTCGCATGTGTTGTATGCACTGGATTGGCAACCATGTGTTTTGTTTCACATGATGTCACAAATATGGTTGTGATAAAACATAAATTACCATACTTTTTTGTGATTTATAACTTGGTTCCATAATTGAATTATTAATGGGTAACTCTTAGTTTTTTCTTAATTTTAAAAAATGATTAAAGATATTCAAGTTATTAATTCAACTTTGTACACAGTTTTCAATAAATAGAAAGTTAATTTAGAAGTAACACACACACACTAAGCAGAATTAAACAAACTGAACAGAAAACTTTTTTTCACTCTTAACTTGGTATCAGTACGCTATGCACCAAGTTGAGTACTGTGGTTGTCTTCTTTACTACGTATATAATACAGAGTTGGACCTCTATTAAACAAAGTTCCTAAATCCCGAAAAAAGTTTGTTATATGGAAAATTCATTATATAGAGGTTCACCTTTCTATATACTGTATAAACCACATAAAACAAATTTTAAATTCATAAACACTACATATTAAAAATTTAATTGCTCACCTTTTTGTAATTAATAACTATTTTTTTTAATGGGTAAGATATATAAAAGAAAGAAAACACAACATTAAGAAAATAATTTTACATTAGAATTAATGAATTTTAAGGATATTTTTTAATTTAAAACTTACAGGTTATTTTAAACATACATTATTTTATAACTAGAAATTCTAAACATACCTTACTGAGGTTGTAAGGGAATATCAAAGATATTTCTAGTGAACCGAACGATGGGGGGTTAAAGGTTGCAGTTCTTGGATAAAACACCTAGAATTATATTGCTCTTGGTGAGTTAGGCACCTAATAAAACCTGTTCAAGGCTTATGACCACCATAAAACATGTTAAAAGAGATAATAACTTGAAATGTCCAGAAATATTTTAAAAATAGGGAGAAAAAAATTGAAAAGAGAAAAAGTTTATTATATAAAAAATGCACGTCGTTATTGGGAAGTTATTTTACAAAGAAAATCATGAAATTTTCTTGGTTCCAGGAAAAAGTTCACAATATCGAAAAATTCGCAATATAGAGGTTCAACTGTAATTAATTTTTTATTGGTTTATTGTTGTGACAGTAATCATACTAATTTCTGATTATTTTAATTTGATTTTGTTTTACAAATTTAACCATTTCCACACATACTTTACACTGTCTGGATTAAAGCTTTTGTCTTCTGTAATTTATTTGAACAAATATTATTGGCAAATTCCTTTTTTATCACGCTTTTATAAGCTTCACTTGTATGTAACAGAATATTTGAACTTGATTTTTACCCACTTGAAAAAGACAAATTAATTTGAAATTTTGCACACTGGTCAAGGACTGATGACCATACAATAATTTCGTAATTTTTTTCCAATGTCTCGATCAGGATAATCAGGAATAACGATTTCCAGATTTGGCGATTAATTCCCGATCCCATTTCAAGATTTGGCGATTAAAAGATTAAGTTACAACCCTAAAAGGAAAAATAAATGTCAGCAATTTCTTACCATAATATAAACAACTGTAGTTTTTCTGAAAAGGGAAATAAAAAAAAAAGACTTGCATGTGAAAACTCTACTCACTTTTATTGTAGATCGAACTAAAAAAATGAAAAATAAATTATAGTTTAAAAAAAACTAAAAACATGCCTTTAGGGTTAATTGAACTAAAAAGTAAAAAAAAATTCTTAATATAAGAATAAAGTGATTAATGGGAAAATTAATGTCATTAAGGTAAAAGTAGGGGAGGGGAGGGGGCTTTGTACTACATGTTTGCACTAACTCAGCATTTCGGAATTGAACTTGCTAGAAATTATATAACAATTGATATAGAGCACCCCACGCTTTTACCCCAATGACATTAATTTTCTCATTAACCATTTATTCTTATATTAAGAATTTTTTTTTTTTAACTTTTTAGTTCAATTAAGCATATAAAAGTATGGGTTTTGTTTTTGTTTTTTTAAACTATAATTTATTTTAAAGAATATGAGGGCTCCTCTTTTTCAGTTTTTGTGTAACATAAGAGTTGTCGAATTTGCGTTTTCTGTCTATTTTGTTTTCTAAAAGCTCTGTTTTCCCCCTCCCAGTTATTTTATGACTAAGATTTTGCTCATGTATGCCATCTGGAAATGTGATAAGTAAACCAGCCAAATGAAAATTCTTTACAGACATGATGAGAATTTTGTCATCTGTGTTTTATTGTGGATCTTATGGTGTAAATTTGTGCAACCGCTATAATAAATCTTTTTCACTGGCAGAAAAATGTGAATTTCCACTTTACTTTTACTTTGTGAATTTTTAGGCATTCCACTCTCAATTAAATTCCTAGAGAATTCGGAATTTTCTTAATCTTTTTTCCCCGATTTTCATATTTTTTCCATTTCTAAATTTCTCATATTCTGTTCTTTAAAATTCTGGTATTTGTACTTTTCCTCAAAAAAAGTTAAGTACATTTTCACTTTATTAATTTTTTTTTTGCTTCTTTTAAAGTCTACATAATCTAATTCTTTCATCAGTTAAAGCCATTCTTTTAAATAATTGTCCTGTAAAATTTTTAATGCTAGGCCTCCAGTTCTGATTGAAATCTTGTTTGGTGCAAATTCAAAACTTCACCAAAAAGATGTTTGGTACATATCGTACAGATAAGTTTTTAATAAAACTTAATCTCTCTCTATATATATTAATAAAATGACCTTTTTTGATTAAATTGTAAAAATTTTTGTTAAATTTTTAATTTTATGTGAATTTTTAATTTTGTTTGATGAAGAGTAAAAAAAAAGTGTTATTTGTTTTTATCAAGCTACTTTTATTTTAACAACATCATGTTAATGCTATAAAATTGTAAATTTCACAGAATTTTAAAATCAATGTACCATTTAAGAAACATTGGTATGTAAAGAGATAAATTCTCAGTTGAAAATAATATAAAATATCAGATCATTCTCTTAAAAATTTGTATTTTTATGATAGCAAAGAATGTGTATAAATTTTATATTGGTATTGTTTTACATTAAAATAAGCAATTCTATCTATTCAAGAAATCTATAAGATTGTACTCTCTACTCTGATATTACTGAAATAATATATCATTGTGTGTGTTATGTATTCAATATTGTTGCATTTTTTAATTAATTTTTAGAATTATTTATTACTATTTCTATAAACTTTAAAGAAAAATTGTTTAATATTAAAAGTTTTATCTCTTTGTCAAAAGGGAAAAAATATTAAGTTGACTTGTGATTTTTAATTATATTATTTATATTTTCAAATTCTTTTATAGGTTCAAATGAAATTGTAATACCATATCGAATTGAAAGGTAATTATCTTCGGATTATTTTTGTTGTATTTTTAATTGCTATTCTCTTTAATTTAACTATTCAAATGTTATTATTTAGGGGACCTACAGATATTTTAAAAGCCCTAGCTTCCACAGTATCTAAAGTAAGTCTCTGCCTCTTTATAGCATTTCTGCTATTATCAATGTTTTATTAAAAATGATCCAGTATTGTTTAACAATGTTCTTACTTTATTAATGATTGAATTTTCTTGATTTTTAAAGGACCATACAGCTGCTCATTACAAATACGAGGATGATCCTTATTTTATACCATCAAGTAATATTACAAAAGTAAGAGATTATAGTTCTTAAAGTCTTGAGTTATCTGGGTTTATCTTTTGTTTTTATAAAAAATTTGCCCTGAAAAATTGTGCTTTACATAGTTTTAAGATAACTCATATAAAAATGTTCAAACATGTGTGATTCACAGCTGACATGACAGCAAATTTGTTATAGAGTCTCTCTTGTGGGAAGACTGTTACTTTTGTGTTAACCTTATGCTAATGCTGACTTTTGCTGAGTTTCAGCAAGGCGCGAGTTTAATACATAAGCACTGAAAATAAATATATAAGTGAACTGTATTTGTATTTCCTAAAGTATTTTTTTTAACTTTAATTATATTAGTATCTTAGAAGTTATCTGTTATAATAATTATTTAGTGTAATAAGCTAGGTGGGGTGAATAAGAAATTCACAATAACTTTGTGTTTATTATAATATCAATATACCCTGTTAAAATAAATATTATTGGCTCATAAAAGATCAATTAAGATTGAATTTTAGAATTTATTAAAAAATGTAATTCTTTATATAAGCATGTATAATATTCTGTTATTTTAGAACTATTTGTCTCTATAAAAATTTTTAATCCTGAGAATTGTTTTGAATACTATAACTTTTTATTTCCCACACCCCTCCTTTTTTACTATCATAAGATTAGAATTCGAAAAATCTCTAAGTCTCCTTTTTATAAATAAGCAAATATTTTACAATATTTTTGTCTAATTTGTTTTAATAATTGCAGTTTAGCTTATTAAATGTACTCTTCTTTTGTTATGATTAATATTTTGTTAATTATTTCCAAATACTGTATGCATAATAATTGTAAAAAACTTTTCTTCCGTAATTTTTTTTAAATCTTAGCGTGCATTTGCCCTTTCAAAAGAATCTGGCAGAAAGGCTGCTCGATATTTTCTTGAAAATTATCCTGAGCTCTTCAAGTGTAATAAATCTGTCCCACATATAAAAGTAAGTTCTACCTCCATATATAACTTTTGGATTTGCTTTAAATTTGTATGTGTGTGTGTATTCATAGTATTCTTTCTTTTCTTTCATTTTTTTTTCTATACCATTTGTTAGAATTTTTTTTAATGGTTATTCTTCCTCTATTAATTACATTATTTCTATGAATAGTATACTATATCTATAATGTGTTTCAAATTTGTAATTGTGTATTATTTCTACATTTGTTTCCACTTCTTGTGAAACTTATTTAACATGTAAGACTGAAAAAATTTTAAAAATTTATTTTATAATTTTGCTTATTATTATTTTCTTATTTTTCAAATTAGCCTTGATGTTTTTTAAAGGCTCAATTTTTTTCCCTAGCATTAACTTTTTTTTTCTGCATCATTTTTTTTTAAGACAAAACATTACTCTTTTTACTATTGAAAAGGGAGTATATATTTCAAATTCATTTAAATTACATGAAATATCTATTGTAATATAATTGGCTCTCTTATTTGACAGTTTAAATTGATTTGAGGTTATTTTGTAGTCTTTAAATTTACCAAATACAGATTATTTTATAAATTAAAGTGTACTTTAAAGTGAATTAATTCTTGTTACCTTATAAATAAGTGTTTTAGTTATATTGTATCTTTTAACTTTTTTAAAAGTTTAGTTTTAGTGTACTTGTAACTTCAACTGCCAATTTAACTAAATATTGAATCTTGTCTCCCCCTTCTTTATATTTTGTTAGTGAAAATAATGAATTTAAAAGAGCAAAATTTTACTATGAAATATTAATTGAAAAAAAGGTGATATATATATTACATATATGTATATTTCATTATCCGTACATTCCTCTCACTCTTCTAGAGAACCAGGAGTTTAATTATCATATATAATTTTGATATGAAAGCTTCTGCACCTTGCTATATGTGTAATATATATACTCATTAAATAATTTTTAAGATTTTAAAAACATTTTATTATTTATTTTTAATACAAAGTTCCTAACCTACTTTGCATTACAATACGGAGTATATTATGTTGTACTTTAAAAGTTGAGTAAGATATCTTTTATATTTTTGATAATTAACTTAACTCAGTGGTGCATTAGCCCATGAGGGCCAAGGCCTACAGTGCCCAACTCAGTATGCACAACCTTGGGTCCTAAGGTGCATGAGCAGATTCTCTGGTCAGGTGGTCAGTCTGACGTTAAACCCCCATTGTTAAGGTCCCAAGCAAGCTTGGTACTCATTTATCAACCCACTGAAAGGAAAAAAGGCTGAGTCAACCTTGCCCAGTCCGAGGTTTGAACCTCGGACCTGTGGCGTGAAAGCGTGATGCACTAACCACTCAGCCACTGGGATTTTTGATAATTGAGATAAAAAATATTGCTCTTAATAGCTCAATGGAGACTAAATTTATAAAGTTAAAGAATCCACTAACATAATTTCCAAAAAAGAATTTTCTTGTTATGAAATCTATGTGCAGTTTGTTTTTTGTAGAATATTAAGCATAGAGAATTTGTTAAAGAGCCTATGTTAAAATTTTATTCAAATCTCATTAGTTCCAGAGTTTTTTTTTTTAAAAAACTTCTAAGAGGGCTTTTTAGACAAGAATATTTTATTGAAAAAGCTTAAAATAATAAAAAAATATATTTTTACAATTTATCTCATTAATTCAAAAATTAAATAGATCTTTCATCATATTTTTTCTTCTTTGAAGACTGGGTAAGTGGATTGTTAATCAGTAATTGTGGGTAAATTAGTATGTTTAACTTAAATTTAAGATTATTAGTATATTTCCTGAAAATTTAGGGGTGATTGCATGAATTTGCAGATTTAAAAATTTCATGACTGGATAAATAAAATGTTTAAAACTTTTAACAGGTTAATTTTTTTTTTTTTTTTGTTGCAAACTTATAAGATAAATTTCTTTAACTGTTAAGTTTTTAGAAGTAGAAATTTTTTATCATCAATTTTTTTAATCTTCTATTACTCAATAACATTTAAATACAGTTTAATAATATTTGAAATTTATACAAATTTCATTGTTTGAATTTAATTTTGACAAGGAGGAAAAGAGATGACATACAAAATGAGTATTCTTTATAAAAGTTAATTAACTATTAACATTATAATTTCATTTTCCATTTGAACTGTTAATGATATTATCAGTTTTGTTCCAATGTGATTACAGTCATAAATAATTTTAAAAAAATATTGCTTATAGAAAAATAAAATGGGACTATTTGGACAGAAATGATAAATTTCTTCTATTAGTTATTCTGTATATATTTATGAAATATAAGATTGTGATATAAATATTAGTCTTTTCCTTTCTGAAAAGGGTGTTTCAGTTTTTAGATCCTATTTCTTAATAGTAATAAAAATTGAATGTATACAGTATATAAAAAGTGTAGGCAAGATCTTTCTATATTTATGCTCATTCAAATGCAGTAAGTCTGTTGTAAAAAGGGTTTTTTTTTATAAATTTTTATATAAGAATATCATTGAAAATAGTTATTTAATCATTATGCATATTCTAAATTCATGCATTTTGAATTATTAGTTATGATGTATATTAATAATTTGTATAAAAATGATATGAATGAAATATTTAAATACTTGAATTTAATAATTAAGAGCATATTTAACTTGACTTATTCATGAATGTAATTTCCTTTTTTATTGATATGCTTTGAGGAATGAACTAATATTTTTTAAATTTATTTTCTTATTATATAATATTTAAATATTAGCAGTTATTATTTGTAAAATTTTATTTCAGAATATTTTTCATAACTTATTTAGAATGGATTTGAGTTTTTTATATTTTTACTTTTAAGGCCTTTGATCCTCCTGTAGTATACACAGAAGAAAATGTTACTTCTGTTGAAGTTTTAAAGGATTGCATTAGAGAACACAATGTTGACCAATCTATGAATGTATATAATATTTTAAAAAAGAAAGGTAAAAAAAAAATTGAGATTTCTTTTTATTTTATAGTAAATATTTGGTTTTCTTAAAACTTCTATGAATAAAAAACTCTAAAGTTACTTGAAATGCTACATTATTATCTTTTAATAAATTGTTTGACATTGTTATTGTATTGTTTTTTAATTTAATATGTACAATTTAATCACTTACCAATGCTACCAACTGAAATGCTTATAACTATAAACTGACTATATCTTTTTATTATATATGTGAGATATATTAACTGATATATACTGTATTTATTCGAATCTACGTCACACCCCAATTCTTAACATGTTTTTGTAAAAAAAAATAAAAAATAGTGCAAAATGGTTTATTGATATCCAATATTTACACTAAATTACAAAGATAATTAAAATGAGAACTAATAAAAAGTGAATAAATAGTCTATTTTACCAATATTAAAAACTTGTAAACACATCCATGATCTTGTAATTGCTGTAACCATCATGTTCAATTTCCCCCATCCAACAAATTTTTTCAACTTTAATTTTAAGCCCCTTTTCCATTTTCAGTATTATTAGCATTGCAAAAAAATTCAAAAATTAGTTTCAAAAGATTAGCATGAATTGGAATAAATATGGTATATGGTTGAATTTCTATTTGTATATTCAGTTTGTCTCCATATTTCTGAAGGATTATATGCCTTTGGAAACATAAGCATTATTTTCAGTTAAATAATTAAAATATTTCTGTGTTTGATTTCTCTTATAGGTATAGCTATTAGTCAGGATATGAAGCAAGATCTTTTGGAGCTTTTATGTTTTTATAATTCTACACAACCTCCACCTGATGATTATTTTGAAGTAATTAATATTTTCTATCATTTGCTATTTTGTTGTATAAAGAATATGGATTTCTAAATGAGCAATATGTATTTAAAAATTATAACAATGATGCCATGATATACATCTTTAATCTATTCCATAAGCCAAACAGGCATATACCAAATAAATTTTTTCCATAAAAATAGAGGAAAAATTATTAATTTATTTTTGTTGGGGAAAAAACCTATATTACCATTGCCATATTATACATTAATGTTTTGTAAAGTTATTTAAACTCTATATTAAAATCTATAAGCACAATGCACAAATGTATCAAAAGCAATTCCTCCCTTCCTCAGTGACTCGACAACCAAGAGTAGGCCTTGGCCTTCTCAAGAAGCCTTTTCCAGGCCAGCCATCTTCTTGCTAGTGTTCTCCAATTCATAGTTCTCAAAACTAGGAGATCTTTTTCTAGGCTATCCATCCATCTAAGGTTTGGTCTGCCTTTTCTTTGTGTGCCAATTGATTGGGCATTGAAAACTTTTTTAGTAGTGCGGTTTTCATCCATTCTGACAACGTGACCTGCCCAATCAATTCTTTGTATTTTGATGAAGTTAACAATGTCAGATTCTTTATATGACTGATAGAGCTCCAAATTTTTGATCTTCTTCACCACATTCCTTTTCCTGAATTCCTCTAAAAATAAATATCAAAAGCAATTAGATGAAATAAATAAAAATATAACTAGCTTTTTAATTTTCTTCTTTTTACTTGGACCTGATTGAGGATTACTATAATTGACTTTTACTGAGAATTGATCAAAAATATTTCACTTGTGCCTCTGTTCAAGATGTTTTCAAAATGTGATATGTGACTGCAGTAGGTTAGTGATTAGAGTCACAAACTTAGTATTGGTGTTTTGTTTGTTTAGTCATGGGCTTAAGTTTTGGATGCCAATAAAAACTCATCATGTAGAGAGACTGATGCACATTAAATTTGCCAAGGCTCAAAATCCTTATGTTGGCATGGTATGGAAATTTGGTGAATAAGGTGCCAGTTCAGGTGTCATCTGACAATGATTTAAAATAATAAAGTTCATTGCAAATATATAGCCTTTCAACACATGATGTTAATAAACAGTCAATCAACTGAAATGTAATTTTATTTTTTTCATTCCAAACATTGCTTGTTTGGACTTTACTAGGTTTGTACTTTTCTGGAAAATTTTTAATATGTGTCCACGCATTTGGCAAAGATTTCTTGTATTAATTAAGTAGAGATTTCCTTTATCTCTTTCGAGTCCAAAAGGTGTGTATACATTTTAGATTTGTATTCCTCTTTCTCAAGTTCCTATGCTCTTCAGCAATTCACTGTTCCCTGTACCACTTCACTAACTCATTCCCATCCAAACCTGTGAATCTGCCTAGATAGATGATATCCTCTGCTACAAGTACAGCTGTAAAATAGTTTCAGTTGCTGCTTCTTTCCATATGTGAGCACAATTCAATGTTTTATAAGAAATTTCTGCTCTATCAATAAGAGATGTACAGTGTACAGCAGTAAAAAGATCTGTATTATAAACAAAAGTTTTTACATCCAGTTTGAATGCATATCAATTTAGATTTATTCTAAAGTGAGCATAATATGCCAAAATACCACCGTATGTATATACATATATGTATTATATATTTATATGTATGCTGTTTCAGAATTTAATATGTTTTTAGTGAAATAACATTGACGATTTTGTGCTAATAAAATGTACTTATGGAAATGTTGCACTTTAAAAGTAAAATCTTTTTTTAAAAATGTTTTAATAGATTTTAATAATAAAATTATGGCAATAAATTTATAATCTTAAATATAGTAAAAATATACTCGTATTAATTAGTAAGTTATGATGTAAAAAGATATCAAAACTAACTTGTAGAGAAAAGTTCTTTATATTAATATGATCTCTCTCTCTCTCTTGTACACATAATTTTTTTTGAATAGTTAATTTAAATAATTTAATAATTAAACAATTTTGATACACTTTTAACTTGCTTAATTTAGTACATTTACAAAACAAATAAAAGTACAACAGGTTTGAACATAAGGTAATTATTTTTCTTTCCAAATATGCAACTTGTTTAAACTAAAATTATAATAAATTTATCACATTTAAATTCATATGGAAGGAAATTCTCTTTGGATTACATTCTAAATCAAGTTAGAATAAATTTTTCTTTCAATCATATTACTGAAGCATAAAAGAATTCTAAATATACATATTTGTTGTGTATTTGTTTGTTTTTTGTTTAAGATATAAAAACAAGGAACTGCCTTATTTTACGAGATATGGAGAATATTTTTTTTTTTAAGTATAAACCAGTATCTCTGGATTTCTTTTGAAAACAAATTTTTGATTCTTTATTAATAAATTAATTAATTTTAATTTTTTATATCTGCAAAGTATAGTATACTATTTGGTGTGTAATATATCAATTTCCAAGAGTTTCTTTGAAAGACAAATGTCACCATCTGGTATCCTCAAACATTGCTTAAAATTCAGAAAGAAACCAGACTTTCATTAAATTAATATACTTATAAAAATATTAGAAAGTAAAGTGGGAAAGGTTAATTATAGATCCTCTAAGGTGAAACATAATTGCAATTAAAATATTCAAACTTGTAAATCTGTTTATAGTCAAAGGTTCGGAATCATACTTAAATTTTACTTCAAATCTCTCAGTATTTCATGAAGAATTTAAAAGTTTTTTTCCCCTAAATTTAAAATAAAATAATAAATTACTACACTGTTTTTCTTCAGTATATTCATGTTACACTTTTTAGTATTCTTGAAATAGCATTATTATTCTGATATAATTTATAATTTGAAATTATGCCTTCTATTTTAGGAAAGATTTTATTCAAGAGTTGATCCCAGAGGTGAAAAATGGAAGTATGTATTAAATCTTGAGACATTAAAAATTATTGCATAATTGTTGACATTTAAAATTGTTGCATAAAATTAATTATTTGCAATACATCATAACTAATTATAATACATCTTTCAAACTAATTTTTTTTAAATTTATAATGAATGTTTTAATTTTAGTTTATAACCGATTTAGATATTTCATAAAGTATTTTCTACTATGCTAACTTTTTTCTAGTACAAAAGGAATGGCTGAACAGCTATTTAAAGAAATGGAACAAGATAGCCGGGCTTTCAGTACCATGATAGCAGGTGCTTCAAAGGTAAAAAATGTCCATATCAATTTAGCCCATTTCTCAAAATGTTAGAAATGATATCAATTATGCTTCAAGAAACAGCAGGGAATTTCATAGCAGAAGTTAATGAACTTAAATATAATTAAGCGTAGAAAAAAAAGTTGTATATATTTGTCTTATTAACCATGAAATTTCTATTACATATAAATTATGTAAAAAATTGAAACAGTTATCTTGAATTTATAGAATTAATGATTCCGTATATATTTGATGTTATTGTAATTCTTAGCTGTTGATAGTTATATTAAATTCATAAACAACGAGAATTAAAAATCTTAAAATAATTTACAATAAGCTTTTTTTTTTAAATTTTAAGCCTTAGAAGTAACATTTTAATGCACCTAAAAACATTCAAGTAAATGAGGAACTTTTTTGTTTGCTAAATTTTGTTTGGTGTGCATTAAATTTAATTCATTTTCTGAGAGTTAAAAAATGAAAGAAGGTTTGTATTATTCTAAATCAAATTTTCTCTATAACAATTATGAAACATACATATGAATTAAATAAATTGTTATAAATTTGGTTCTTTTCTTTTGTTTAATCAAGGAATTTTGTAATCTGATTTAAATTTTGTTACAATAAATGTTATAGCTTATGTGTAACATATTTCATGGCATTTATTATTTTATTCTCATACCTGTAAAATAGTTCTAGAAATTTCATGAAAAATTAAGAATAAAGTGTTTGAGAATGTACAATGTGCAAGTTAAGTAAGCCTTCTTGAAAAAACTCTTATAACACTTAATAAATAAAATAAAAACTGGAGAAATTTGACAAAAGCAATAAATTACGTATGCAGAACATGGAATATGCCTGAAACATGGCTATATTTGAAAGCAAGAAAAATGTGGCCATACTATTACTTTTCTTCCAAATAATCACCACTAGTTATCTTTTGGTTATCTGGGAGAAATTTATTAGCTATAATAGAATTTTTGTTAGTATTAGTAGTTCTTTGTACATTTTATATTTCTTTAATTTTTAGTTTAACTATGCTGATCGAGCAACATCTCTTTTTGCTGAATTGAAGGAAAAGGGCCTTCCTGGTAATATGCTTAAAAACTCAAACTTAATATTTTCACTTTCATATTTTCTTTTATATCTTTTTAATGTATCTTTAAGTATATATTTTAAATATGCTGTTAAATTTTCTCAGAAAAAGATATTTGCAGACCTTAACAGTATAGTACACTGATTTCATATTAATTAAAACTATCTACATAATTGAAAATTTATTTTTCTTTTTGTTTAATTGAAACATATATATTTTCATATTTGTTACATACCTGCATAAAAAATTAAAATCAAGAACAGGTTGGTTTGTAAAAAAAAAAAAAAAGATTTAGAGTATGGATTGTTTTATAATGAGATTGAGATTTTTTTTCCTTCCCTCTCCCTGTCTTTAAAATCTAAAAAAATTGATAAATTTCTTGAAAATTTTTTTAAAATGTTATTATATTATTTTATTTGTTATTTTATATTCAAATTAAAATATTTGTTTTTCTAAAATCTTTTTGAAAAAAAAAATAGTGTTTAGCATATTTTTTTCATATGTTATAGGTCATGTATTATATGTGTTAGACACATGACTCTTTTTTTAAAAATTCATTTATGTACTTAACTACTAGATATTGTACCTATTTGCTGTTCTTCCCTTAAGAATTTCATCAATCGAAATTCAATGCTCATCCTCCCTAAGATTTTAAAAAAAGTGTCTAATATAGTCTTCTAGTTTTTTCAAAATCTGATATATCATTATCATTTTCAAAATATTTATTTTCGTTTTCAGACAATTATTCATTTTCATGAATTTTTTATGAGCTTCAAGTTTCATAGCTGTTTCAACATTTTTCTGGATAAAGAATTAGAAATATATAACCATATTATGCAGTAACACTCTGATAAATAAATTATTAGCTATAAACTACATCCTTTTTAATTTTTGTCACCTTTTCTTAGGTAAAAACGGTTCTTCCAATTTTAAATTTTGATAACTTGTTGAAATTTTAATTCTCAACTATTTTTTTTTTTTAATTTACTAAGCAAAAATCCTTGTTGATATGTAGTATACAGCAATCGGATATAATACATAGAATGTGCATCTATATCATAACTTCTGTTCTGATTTACTTTATAAAGTATTAAATTTTTCTGAATCATATGACTTGTAACAATAAATAACGTTGAACACATTCATAAAACAATAGACTCAATACATTGTTCTCAGAATAAATGAAAGGAAAAGATAAGTATGTATTGAAAAAAATTATTAAGTCGAGTAAGAAAAGAATAACAGTTGCAAGTTTTCTTCTCAAAGTTTATAATTGGTCATTTAACGACATGCTCCGCAACCTTTTTATCGCTGCAGACATGTCAAGGGCGGATGATTTTACCGCAGCCCACTGAGGGTGGGATACGTTGATTGTTTATATTTTAGATTGTTTTGATTTAACAATTTTCATTTAGTTACATTTAAAAATGCCTTCAGAATAAAATATAGTTACACCAAAAATTAATAAAAGTGATTTAACGTTGAATATAAAGTGATTTCCGTGGAAAGTGGTGCAAATCTGAGAGAAATGCACCTCTTTAAATAAAATGGTAGTAGTTTAATGTTCTTTAGGCGGCCCAGCATCATTTGATCCACTGACCGGTACCGGTCCACGGATCATTGGTTTAACTAGTTGCGATACTTATAGTGTTAATAGACCAGTTATAATATTAACTCTTAAAAAATATTTTTTTATTGCATACAAAATAATATTTTTTAAGGAAAGTTTTTATAGTTTAAAATTTATTTTCTGTATCTAATTTTTTCTGTTATAATTATGTAATTAAAGGATTTTTTAAATTAGCTAATACCTAGTACTTTTTAAATAATTTTATTTCCTTAGATTTTCCAAAACCTTGATACAAAAATTACTTCAAAAGGATAATTTAAATCTTATATAGCTTTTCTTTTCTCAATTTTTCCCTGCAATCTTATATTTGTATTCTTTTATATGGTTGTATTATTTGTTTGCTTTGAAATCTAAATTAGTTTTAAACTTTTTTTGTTTTTATTATACATATATTAAACTAAAAAAGTACATGTTCATGTCTAAAGTTTATTCATGTGTTAAAAAATTTATAGTTTGAAAAAGAATGAAATTATATTTTTCCTATAATTTTTATTCTCATAGCTACAGTTGAAGCTTACAATGGTCTACTTTCTGTAAGTAATTATGTGAAAGAGGACTCTGAGATGCGTTGGGAATATGCAATTGTAAGTTTAATATTACATAAAATATATTTAAATAAGCATAATATATATTGAATGTATTAACATTTTCCAAGTCAAATTTTTTCCTCCCTCTTTCATTTTTGAGTCATGGGTTTGAGTTCAGGTGCTACTAAGGATTTACAGTGTAAAGAAGTTCATGCACATTACATCTGTCAGTGCTCCAAAGTTCTCATATTGGCATGGTGTGGAAGTTTAAAGAATGGGGCACTGTCGCGAATGCTGTCCTTGTCACTTGACCAAGGTTCAAAATTATGAGGTCCATTGCTATTAACACACACTCTAGTGTAACTTCAAAGTGCAAAGCTAGTAAAAAATCAAATCAATTGTACTTTAAATTCCACTATAAAGGAATGTGTAATTCAGTAACTTTTAAGTAAACATAACAAAAGAGAAATTTTTATTTACTCTGAATTTGTGATCTCTTCCATTTTGTACCTGATTTAAAAAAAGGGCTTAACAATAAAATATAATGAATGTCTTTTGAATTGTTATACGAGTGAATAGACTGTAAACCATTTATGTGGACTACATAGTTGTTTAACTTAAGGCTTAGAATCTATAAAAATATATTTTATGGTCTAATTTAAAGGAAATACTTTCTTGGAATATTTATATTTGCATGGTAAATTTGAAATATATGAAGAATTTATAATGTCAAGGAGTGTAATGTAATTCACAATATAAAGAAAGCTTAGTTGACATCTTTCTTCCTTTTAGTGTGAATTAATATAGTGCATATATTCTATGTGACATCAATAGCTTCAATTTTATTTAAATGTTTTGCTGCAATATGAGTAAAATTTGAACTAACATTATATTTAGAAATACCCATATTAGCCTACATTTTTTTAATTTTGTAAGAAAACAATTATATAGAAATTTTAAAACCGGAAGAGATCTGTTGTCTTTAAAAATAGATTTGATTCCTCCAAAAAAAACTGGAACAAATATTTTAAATTCAAATGAATATGTTAGATAAAAAGGTTAGGTGTAGTATAAAAATATAAGCTTGTAAAATCTGCACTCAAAAAGTCTCCGATAATTTTAATATATCTTTTGAATTCGAAATAATTCACATTCAAATTGAGCACAGTTACAATTAAATCAAACTGTTAATACTATACAATAACGAGAGGTTTTTGTGCATGGACATTGGCATTTGCTTTCTTCACCGAGCTGGCAGGCTGACTGATTAAGTATCCACACTATCAGGAGAAGATGCACTATTGTCTGTCTTTTTACCATTCGTTACAAGCTGGTTTTTTAGAGAGAGTGCAATATTTTCTGCTATGGTTTAGAATTTTATCTTTTCTTTTTATCAATAATAAGAAAATTTTATTTCACAAAAAAGTGGAAATAATAAAAGTTTTAATTGATTGTAAAAAGTACTTGCTGCTTCTTACTTTTTATCATTGGATTTCAAATGAAAATATGTTCTACAAAAAGTTTATTTTCTGAAAGTGTTAATTATGTAATTATTAGGGTTTTTTTTTTTTAATTTCAATTTAGCAAATTAACTATTTCACATGTTATTCAAATTTTCAAGATTAAGTCACTTATGATTTTGGCAAAAATTTAGAAATATTTTTGTAAGTATTTTATTGAGGGGAGGGATATTGTGAGGGGGGATCATTGAAAACTTATCTCTATCTTTATATAAATGTCTTTATTAGTTATGAGTATTACTTATATATTTTTTTCATTACATTTGTGTTAATATTTTTTTTAATTTCACTCATGTTTATATGTTAAAGTACAATTGTATAATTTACTTTTTAAATTTAAAATTTAATTCTGGAAAAAATTTCATTAATGTATTTTATTTCAAAACCATTAAACATGTTTTATGTTCTATATGTTACATATATAATCATTGTAATGCATTGGTTTTGAATACAATATTCATATTGATTTATTACATAAATCAAAGTATTGATGCTGGATTGTTAATTATACTTAATTTGAAATTATTTATTTAGCAATTATTAGGTATGATGAATTCTGAGGGAGTGAAACCAAATCTTTATACAATGAATGCTATGCTGGCATTACTTTCTCAAAACTCTAGATGGAGAAGATCCCTTCAGCTTTCTTTAAGAGTATTAGCTGAAATGAGGAAGCTTAAAATTGGTGATATATTAATTTTAGTTTTGTATTATTATTTTATTTTTATAGTTTTTTCTTCATGAAGAACATCTTTGATTCTTAAACAGTTTTTTTTTAAAATAAATTTCTATAATATAGTGATGCTAATTGATGCATTTCCTATATAAATAATTCTTTTTATTGGATTTATGAATGAAGTTTTGTATAACATATTTATTATGTATTTCATAAATTATTTTTACTAATTTCGGCTAATTTTTTTTAAAAAAAATATCCCCAAGTATTGTTATATGTGTTGTAAATTTTTATTTATTTAAATGCATTTTCCCCTTTAGAAATTAGCCTGCAAATTCATAAATCATTGTTTTTATGCTAGTCATAGAAATTTAATTGTCTTAACAAAATATCAAAGAAACTTTTACCTGTAGTATAGGTATTTAGTTTTTTTTATTTATTTATATTTTTTATTACTCACTTCTATCATATTTAAATTGAATTTATGATTTAACATGTTATTACCTACTTAAGCCTGATAAACCTTTTACTTCCAATTTCTGTATCTCATTTGTTATCAGAATAGTTTTGAATGTATATCCCTAAAATAAAGAGTTAGATATAAAGTATAATTAATTTAAAAGTTTCATGCTTATTACTTAAATATAATGATTAATTTATGTACTTATTGTTTGAAATATATTTGCTATTTTTTGTTGTAGAACCAAGTTTGGGCACTTACTACTACTTATTGACGACATTTTGTTCCAATGGTGAGTAAAGAATGATACCTTTTTCATCTTTCCCTTGTTGATAATTCCTTAAATTCATTCGTTTTAAAATTATATTTTTTATATTTAAAAGAGGTATATCCCAATAATCTATATAAATTATATTAAAAACTACAGCTTTTCCCACTGTTGCTGGTAGTTATGCAGTGCATTAGATGAAAAAAAAAGTATAAATAAATCAATTCTTTGCAAATTCTGTCAAAGTCATTTATTGCATTCCAAAGCCTTCTGAGTAGTTTTAAAGATGGCAGCACCCTACAAAGGTTCATATTTTGCAAAGGCAAATATATAAGCTAGAAGCAGTTAAGGGTGAACTTATATTTATTAATCATATTTTTTATTTCAATATTTAAACATTTATTCATTTAATTTTAAAAGGGTGGATACTTGAAATTTTACTGTAAGGGAAAATGTGTTTTCCAAATGCTTGTTTCAGGATTTATTTTAAAAAATGTAACTGACAAATATTTAAGATGTTATTTTATATCAAAGGAATTTAAAAAAAAAAAGATTTTAAAATGATTCTTCTTTTTCAAAAGCACAAGAGCCCCTTGGCTGCCTAAACTACACACTCCTTCCAGCATCCTCTATTTGTAGTGACTCCTCTCCAATTTTTAATTTTAAATTTAAGTCTTTCTCAATGTCATCCAACCATCTAGTTGGTGGTCTTCTTTTAGCTCAGAGACCGCGGTAGCCAAGTGGTCAAGGTATCGGATTGTGGCTGGCCTTGTCACGAGTTTGAGCCCAATACCACTAAAGACCCATTGTGTAGGGGAGGGATGCACGTTAAATCTGTCGAGAGCTCAAACATCCTCCCATTGGTGTGGTGTGGTAGTTAGGAGACGGGGTGCCAGCTCAAGTGTCATCCACATCACTTGATCATGGTTCAAAATTATGTGGTCCATCGTCAAAAGCCCTCGAACTGAACAGTGCGAGATTAATATTCACTCACTCCTTTAGCTCAGGTTCCCTCAGTTTTTTAATGTGATTATCTTCCAAGCTACTCCAAAAGATTATGAGTAAATAATTATTTCAGGGTAGTCTTTTAAAGAAATAAATGCACTATTTAAAGGTTATTTGTTGATATAAATTGTGTGTATGTGTTTCTTTGTAGTATGCTAATGCCAAAATAGTAGGTATAATGTTGCAAAGCCAAAATGCCAGCATTAAAAAAAGTTTTTTAACCCTGGCATTTTGGCTTTGCAGCATTATATGATCTCATTATGCAACATAAGTTTTTTTTAATATACATCAATTGATTTTATATTTTGTTTTAAAATCACGATCTTACTAAAAAAATTTTAAAAATGTGTTTTTAATTTTAGATATTTCTAAGGTAAATGTATTATATGAAATCATGAATCAAGTAGAAGGCAAAGAATTTGAAATACAGCATCCTGCTGATGGTGAGACTTATTTTGAAGTTTTGTACTCAATTGTAACAAAAGAATTTTTAACAAATATTATGCAACTCATAAAATTAATATTTCCTTAGAAATTATATAATTTTAAAAAATTAATTTAAAAACTTTCAAAACTAATTGGTTTACAAATAAGTAACTATGATAATGAGCTTAATGATTATTTATATGTAATTGAAATAAAAATAAATAAATAGAAAATAAAAATAAAAAATACTTTAATATAATCACTCAATAGTTTTTTAAACTGTGTATTTTTTAATATTATAGAATATGATATTTTGGATTCACTGGGCTATGTAATTAATTTTAAAGATGTGTAAATTAATTTTTACCCAAAGGCTATGATTATAAAATTATGATAGCTTTGTTAAAAGCTTTCTGTGCTGATCATAAAAATCTTTGTTGTAATATTGTAAAATAACAGAAAGCTAAAAGACAAATTAATTTTTGTAATATAATTAGTTTTTTAAAAAATTATCTTTAGTAAGAATACTAACATAGAAATTTTAATTTTTTAGTTTCCTTTTTTACTACTGCAATGGAACTAGTAAGTATAGAACTTATGTCATTAATTGTATTTTTTACTTATTGAAATTTTTTTCTACATATCTATTTTCATAGTTTATATAGTAAAAATTACTTATGTTTTCTAGTGTTTTAAAGGCACTATGGACAAAGATTTGGGACATCGTATTCATAATCTTCTTGAATTTAAAAATAACTGCAAACTTTTAGGCAATGCTCTTTCTGAATCTCTTTATTTGTAAGTTATATTTTTATTTACTTATATCATCATTCAGGTCAGATTGACCACCTAGCCATAACATTAGCTCATGAACCTCAGCGCCCAAGGTCATGAAAACTGAGATGGGCACAGTAGGCCTTGGCCCACCATGGGCTTTTGCACCATTAAGTCTAGTTTATATTATCATTTGTTAGCTTTCTTTAAAAATATGGAAATGATTTCTTTCATGTGAGCCTGTTCTACTTCAATATTTTTTGCATTATTTTGCACTGCATATTTTGCTTTTTTAAAAACACAATTCATCTTTAATATCATTTAAAGTTATTTTAATATTATAGAAGGGAAATAAAAGTAAATATATTATTTTGCTTCATAATATAGGACTTATATAACAATTAACAGTTGGTAATATGGAAACATTAAAGGATCCAAATTAGTAGTTCATTTTGTTAAATAACTATTGAATCAAAAGTATATGAATTGTTGTAGTGATAATTTTTCATTTTTATATGACTGAGTAATCTATTCCGGGATAATTAATATCTATGATAAGAAAGAAAGCAACAAAAAAATTTTTTTGAGTTCTGAATTGTCTTTTATTTTTTGTGGCTTTTAAAAATGAATTTTATGGAAGAATTGTTATTTACTGGTTCTCTTTTCTCATAAGATTTGTTATATGGAAGCTATTTTCATTTTTGAAATTATACATTGTTTTAATATAGTAAAAATGTATTAAAATCTGTAGAATTTTAGTAAATTACAGCTATGTGAATTTGCAGTAATATCAAATTAACACTTTTGATACAAATCATTTGAAACGAGTATTAATTTTGATTAACAGCCCTAATAGTTCCAGAATAAATTTTCTAAAACTGATAGTTATTTTGCATATCAAGTATTAAAAATGTATATTTTTTTATATTTGTGAATTTTCCCTTTTTTCCCCCCTAAGGTATTATTTGTAATTAAAAATAACTTCTTTCAAATTAAGTACTTTCAACATTTATTTTTTATTTACTTGAATACTTTTAGTTTATTAATGATTTATATGAAATTCATTTTATTATGTTCTTGCATTTAATAAAATTAAATATTTAAATATACATATTCAAGACATATTAGTATGCAGTATGCTTTTATAATTGTCTAAACAATAAATTCACTATTCAAATTCATGTCATGTCTTCCCCCCCTCCTTAAGTTGCTTGAATGAAATTCATTGTATATTACTTGTTTAATAAAATTAAACTTATTATACTAGTGTACTAAAATAAGAATAAGGTATTAAAATAACTAATTATCCATAAGAAACTATTTCTTTGAATATTTTCACAATTTGTTTGTAAGAATGAATAAATTTTTAACAGTTAAGGGTAATTGTATATTTCTTGTTGCTTTTTAAAGTGATTTAATGAGAAAATGTGTATTCAAAGATTTGATGCG
Source organism: Trichonephila inaurata madagascariensis (assembly GCA_019973955.1). NCBI lineage: Eukaryota > Metazoa > Arthropoda > Arachnida > Araneae > Nephilidae > Trichonephila > Trichonephila inaurata. Next base: position 99,581 of record BMAV01021389.1, on the reverse strand, counting down.
AATTACATGTGCATTCATGAATATATAATGTATGTAAGTTCTAATCTCACTATTGCCAATAACTTTTATTTTTCTTTTTCAGTAAATTTTACTTGAGGCTGTTGTGTAAATTGGAAGATATTGATAAATTAATGGAAATTTATGAAAAATATGTACCTAATGTAAGCATTCTCTCTCCCTCTTTTTTTTTTTTTCCGGTCTTTAGTTTTTTTAAATATATTTTTCTTTAAATATTTGCATAGTTAAAGGAGGGGAAAAAATCACCTCATATTTTTATTTTAGTGCAATAGATTAGACAGTATATAATTTTACAATCAAATTATTATGTATTTTACGGTAATGGTATTAAATATGATTAAAATTGCTTTCTTTATTTTATTTGTATAACTTAATTATTTTCTATCACAAATCAAAATTCCTTTAAAAATGTTTGAGTATGAATTTAACTCAATTCAGAATCATATATATATATGTTTTCCTTGTGTTCTTTTTGTATTTGACATTGCTTGTGTTGGGATTCTGTTTAATTAAATATATAAAATGCGTAACACATTAACTGTCACCAGCGTATATATCCGTCTCGCTTAACCTGTGGTTTAAGTACCCCAGATATATCCCTTTACCCAGTATATATATCTTTCCAAAATACAATTCTTGTCTTTACCCTACTGTCGATAAAACTACTTCAAAGACTTTGGAATGCAATAAAATGACCTTGTTTGCAATGGATTTACTTGTTACAAAGAAAAATTTGCTTATTTGTGCCATTTCCCCCCCCCCCCCCTTTGGCCCTCCCAATACATCACATATATGCACCTATGTGAAAAAGGGTGGCACTAGGGAGTGAATTGTGTAACTTCTAATCAGCAGTTAAGGTCTTACAAATTTTTCTAATTTTATTTTAATAATTTTGAAACTATGCAGTAGGACCCATCATTTTATGCAAACATAAAACACTAACATAATTACTTTTGATATTTTTTCCAAAATAAGCAGTATTTGAATGATGATCATTTTAAAAAAAATTATAAAATACACAAAAATATTGAAAAATTGCCTATATTACTATAAACTGATCTCAGACTAAATAAATTTTATTTGAAAGGGAAAATTTTGTATGAAACTGCTTTTGTTTGTACAAAATGGTTTTTATAGTTTAATGTTCTAAATACACTTCTGGCCATTAAAGTTGCTACTCTAAGAAGGCGACATGCTACAGACATGAAATTTAAACGACAGGAAGAAGGTGCTGGGATATGCAAACAGTTAGCTTTTTAGCACATTCAGACAAAGCAGGCACCGGTAATGGCACTTACAATGTGTTTAATTTAGGAAATTGTTCAGCCGGTTTCTCATACACAAATAGTATTTGAATGTTGTTGCCCGGTGAAAAGTTGTTGTGATGCCTTGTGTAAGAAGCAGAAATGCATACCAAACACGTTTCTGACTTTGATAAAGGTTGAATTGTAGCATACCAGAATTGCGGTTTATTGTATCACAATATTGCTGCTTGTGTTGGTCAAGATCCAATGACTGTTTGCAGAGTATGGAATCGATCGGCTCAGGACGGTAATACAGAACTCCGTGCCAGATCTCAACCTCCTATCACTATCAACGGAGAAGACAGGCATGTTACCCACATAGATCGTGCAGCCATGTCACAAGCCCTTAGTTCAATAGCCCTTTAAGTGGTTTGCAAAACAAGTGTCTGCATGAACAGTTTGACGACGTTTGCTGTGGCTACCCTTGATGCTGCATCACAGACAAGAGCGTCTTCAAAGGTGTGATCAATGACGAACCTGGTACATGAATGGCAAGACATCATGTTTTCAGATTAATCCAGGTTTTGTTTACAGCATCAAGATGGTCACATCTGTGTTCAATGGCATTGTGCTGAACGCACATTGTCAGCATTCATTCGTCATCATCATACTAGCCAATCACCTGGCATGATGGTATGGGGTGCTATTGGATACATGTCTCGGACACTTCTTGTTCACATTGATGGCACTTTGAACTGTGCATGTTACATTTTTGGTGTGTTATGACCCATGGCTCTACCCTTTATTCAAGTCGTGTGAAACCCTACATTTAAGCTGGATAATGCACGACTGCATGCTATCGGTATTGTATGGACCTTCTTGATACGGAAATGTTCAGCTGATGCCCTGACCTGCATGTTCACCAGATCTCTAGCCAATAGAACATGTCTGGTAAATAGCTACTGAGCGACTGGCTCGTTACCATACACCAGTCACTATGGTTGATAAGCTGTGGTGTCGTGACGAAGTTGCATGGGTATCTATACCTGCACTGCCATCCAATCTGTTTGATTCAATGCCCAGGCATATAAGTGCTGTTATTACTGCCAGAGGTGTTTGTTTTTAGTACTGATTTCTCAGGATCTATGCACCCAATTTTCTTGAAAATTTAATCATTTGTTATTTCTAGTATAATACACTTGTCCAATAAATATCATTTTGTTATCTGCATTTCTTCCTGGTGTAGTAATTTTAATGGCCGGTAGTGTATCATTCAAATCTGAGTCCACTTCTTGAATTCATGATAATTTTGCTTATTTCAGTGCTTTATATATATACATGGAATTTTTAGAAAAAGTACACTTGATACAGAAAGCTTTCAAAATTGTTGAGTAGAAAAGTATTGTTAAATGTGCAAGATTTTTATTTAACATTAAGGAAAATATTTTTCTAATCCTTATAACTCAGAAACTTACTAACAGAATTTTACCAAATAGGACATTTAAGATAATTTTAAGATATGAAATAAGGTATTTGAAAACAATGGAATTTTTTGTTTTAGAGCTTATATTAATTAACTTCCATTAAAATCAGAATTTTAGTTTAAAGTAACTACACCTTTCTTTAATATAAGAACCAAGATCAGCCTTCTTTATAAAATAATTAATTAATTAAATGTGTTTTGGAACATTATAATTAACCAGATCATGCAATTCAGGCTCTTAATGATTTTATATATATATATGTATACCAAATTTACTCAAATCTAAGCCACACTTTTTTTCCAATATTAGATCTACTGAAAATTGGGTGCAGCTTAGAATCAATTTTTTAAAAACTGCATTGGATGAGGCAGTTAGAGCAATTACAGGTTCTAAACTATTTTTCACTGTTTTTCATTTTCCACAAAGACTTGTTGAGAATTTGGGGTGTGGCTTAGATTTGAGTAAATACGGTATTAAATATTTGACATACTTTAATTAAAAATGCATTCTGTGTTAAATATGGATGAGTTTTTGTTTAACATAAAATATACCAAACAAATTAAACCAAAACAAGCCAAAAACAAACAAGACCAAAACATGCTTGAAGAAATGGTTGTTTTTACAGCAGACAAAGTTGTTCTATATTATAATATCTGGATCACATTATTAATATGTGTGGTTTTATTCTTCCATATTCTGTATTTAGCCCTTTTCTCTCTCTCTCTCTCTGTTAAAATTAAAACATTTTTGTAAACATTTTTAAAAGTGAATTTGTAATTGCATTTTATCTTTTTTCTTAAGCAAAAGAATCTAATTTATCTCTATTAGTAAAAGAAAGAGTTTGGGTGTAGCTTTAAAACAAGATAATGCATGTAAAGCTTGTAACACTGAAACTATAGGTCATAAAGCTGTGCAGCCCAAAGAGATTTTTTTTCAAAATTCACTTCAAATTTTTTTAAATTTATAATCAATTTTTCAACTAATCAACAATATGACATCATATGATATCATGAACAATCAGATGATTTCAAAGTTACAAATCAGTATTTGGACATTATTAAAATTTGTTCTTGGTATATGCCTTTGAAGTTTTTAATGTAGTTTTTATGATTAATATGTATTTTTGAATTCATCCAGAGAAGAATATATGTTATATCCCAGCTTTTCTAGATAATACAATTTATATAATTTGATAAACAGATAATTTCAAACTTTATTTTATTAACTGGATAAATATAATTGTATAGGTATAATATTATAAAAAAAACCCATATATTAATATTTTGTACTGAATACTTTTATATTTTGAAATCTTATTTTTTTTATTTCTTTAAAGACATATACTCCCGAACCAAGTGTAACTCTGGCTGTTATTGAAGCTATCCATCTAAACGCTGCTTACCAATATTTACCTAAAATGTGCTCAGGTAAATTCTTTAAATGTTTTGTATTAATAATATTTAAAAAAAAAAAACTGGATTAGATTATAATAAAGGATGACTTGGGAATGATACATTATCATTATTAACTAAACCTCTTTATAACAATTACAATTTTTTCATTCATATTTATAAAAAAAAAAATGTTGCTTAAAAATTTTGAGAAAATGTTTGTGTAAACTTATTTTAAAAAATTTATAAAAGAATAAATATTTCAGGAATAATTTTGAGGTAATGTTATCATATATATTTCTTTCTCATGGACATTTGTAATAAATTCTATCCTTAAATATTTTTTATTTTCCAATATCATGATTTTATCTATGTATTCTTTAGATATGTAGTTGAGATTTACTTTTTATATTTCAGATGTGCTATTTTTTGAACAAACTGAAAGAGAAAATATTCTGACTGTTCTGATGGATGCAGCAGCTTGTATGAAACATGATGAAAAGGTACTTTTAAGATAATAATTCAAGGATTTTTTTCATTAAATATTTATATGTAATCTTTTTTTCAACAATGCTTTTCAAATGCAGTTTAATAACTGTTGGTCAGGGCCCATGGTATCTGCTCCTCCCTTTAACTATTAAAATTGCTTCTTAAAAGCATTGTTTCCTCTTTTAATAAAACAATGAAAAAAACTATGCTCTGTTACCTCTTTCAAAAAAATTGTGTGTATGTACATGCATACAAACACAATTTTCCAAGAAATAATTAGACACCCCTACAAAAAGAAACCTGCTATCCTGCAATATATTACTCCCTTCACTATTATATATTATGTATGAACAACAATTTTTCACTTAAGTCGGACCTCTATATAACAAAGTTGCTAAATCCCGGAAAAAAGTTCGTTATATGGAAAATTCATTATATAAAGATCCATCTTTTAATTAACTTTCTGAGCCACATAAAGTAAATTTTAAATTCATAAACACTATGTATTGAAAAAAGTAATTATTCACACATTTTTTAAAATTAATATTTGTTTATTTTTTATATCTTACCCATCAAGAAAGAAAGAAAAACTGCAAGGAAATCGAGAAAAAAGAATGTCGAAGGATTCACTGTATTTTCAATATTAAGAAAATAACTTTAGACTAAAATTAATGAATTTTAAGGAGATTTTATAATTGAAAGCATACAAGTAATATTAAACATACATTATTTTATAATTAGGACACGAGACAACTCCACTGAGGGTGAAAGAAGATATCAAAGATGTTTCTAGTGAACTGTGCAATGGGGGTTAAAGGTTGCACTTCTTGGATGAAAAGTCCAGAACTCTATTGCTCTCAGCGAGTTAGTATCTAATAAAACCAGTTAAAGATTTATGACTATCGTAAAATGTGTTAAAGAGAGAATTACTTGAAATTTTTTCAGAAATACTTTAAAAAAAGAGAGAACAAAAATTGAATCACAAAAGAAAAGGTTAGTTATATAGAAAATGCACTTCACTATAGTGAAGTTATTTTATGAAGAAAATCGTAAAATGTTCAAGGTTCTAGGCAAAAATTCCCTATATAGAAAAATTCGCAAGATAGTGGTTCCTTATATAGAGGTCCGACTGTATTTGTATGCATAATGATATAAAGCTCAGAATTCTCTAATTTTAAAAAATTATTTTATGTTCGCTATCACAAAAGAAACAGAAGCATACATGATATTGCCAGTGAGCTGATTACCCTTATTCATCAATGGCCCTTGTGATTTGCAAATAGATGATTGATGTTACTGTTGGAATGTGGCCCAATCCAGCAGATTCATAAAACTATATAACTGAAACCTGAGTGTTCTGTCCAGAATTACTTCGAAAAACCACACCCTATACTGATGACCCACATCCCTGAGAAGTTTCAACACAGATATCTCAAACTGCAGTTTCAGTGAATACTATGAGTATGGCAGCCTATCTGTATGGTTATCGTTGTCAAAAAGCTACCCACATACCCTTGATTACGAATTCCAACACTATTATTTAGGTAACATGGCACAAATCCTGACAACAGTAGACTGTTAACAATGGTAGCAGTTCCTCTGGAGCAACAAATCAAAGCTCACCTTCCAATCAGATGACAGAATTTGGATTTGGCATCTCCCTGGAAAACACCTTCTGTCAGATTATGTTATGCCACCAATGAAGTTGGTGGAGGTTGTATTCTATTATGAGGGTGTTTCTCTTGGTATGGCATAGGATTATCTATTGTAATACCTAGTACACTGATTGCCAAGACCTGCAGTACATTTTGGATACTCTCAGGCTTCCTATGTTGCTGCAATTTTACACAGTGATTTATTGTTGCTTTGAGCTGTCGTGCTGTGAGGTTTACTGTTTCTTAGTTTGATGACAAAAGGGTTCAGCAGTTGAATTGATGAGTCAGTAAATAGTACATATGTTAATTATTTAATATCTCTTTTATTATAAATAAATCTGATATAATTTTATATAAATATATATATATATATATAATTGTAATATAGAAAACAAATCTTTTACTTTTTAAAGAATGTTTTTAAATCTAAAATTTTTTATTGTTCAGAAACCGTTTTTATTATTATCAAGAAATTATTTCCATTTAAGTCTCATTTGATCAGCTATGATTTTTACATTTGTATTATGAAAAAAATCTTTTTATGCTTGTACCCTAAATCATGTTATGTTTGTCATTACTTTTACTTCCTAACTTATTATTTTGAGTGTTTGAAGTTAAATGTTCATCTATATTTTTAAATCATTGTTTAAAATAACTTGTGAAATCATATACTCAAAAAATTTATATTCTGGGCTTATAATTTTTTAACTCCTAAAATATTCTTGATAGAATTAAGAAAATTTGGATTGAGTGGGAAATTTGACAATTAAAAAGAACAAAACATATAAAAATTTTCAAAATGTTTATTTTCTCTTTATGAATCAAATCACATAATTTTACTTTAAATTATGTAATAAACTACTATTAAAGGGAGGTTTTTTTATATAATAAGTTATTACATATGCATTTATTATTTAATAATAACTAATAAGTAAAAATTGACAATTTTTAAATTTTTCTAGACTCAAACAGATTTAGTAAATATGGTTTGGAATATTTTAGAAAAAATTAACATCAGAACTCAATCAAGAAGATTACCATTTGAGTAAGCTTTTCTTTTCATAATATTGAAATTTTATTTCGTATCTAATTGTTCGCAATTGAAATGTTATTACATGATTTGCAATTTCATGTAGGTTATGCTACTTCAGATTATATTTGTGGTAAAATGTACAAGATACTTTGTGTAACTAATTAGATCTGGTAATAGGACTAACTTTATCTATAGTTATGGTGTCTGTCTTGAATTTATGAGTTAAATATTAATTATATCCTATGTGCTGTATAATATTCTCGTTATTTTTTTGCATGAGTAAGCACAAGTCATACTTTTTATGACATAGTAGTTTTATTTAGTTCCACTTTTACAAATGAAAAATATTTCATTATAATAAGAAAAAGCAGGTTAGAAAAATGATAACTGATGTCAATAATGAAAGTTTTGAAAAATAACAGATGTCTGTATTGGAAATTAAATTTAAATATTGTAAACAAAATCTGATCTGTAGTATTTTTTATATTGGTTTATGTATTTCAAAATTTCTCTCATTACAATTTTTAAATTCTTATTTCGATTTAATCTCCTATATTTTTTTAGAAATGTTTTGGTACCTAGAAGAAGTTTTACAAAGTTGACTTTTTCATTTTTCCTCATTTTATAACTTTATTTGTACCAATATAAAAATTTTATCTTTAAATAATTCTTTTGGATCATCATGAAATATACATTATTCTAATCACTATTGATTTAATTTACTTTAATAAAATCTCACCAGTAAGCATTTTATTTTAAAGTAAAATACTAAAAGAATTATTCCATGTTTAAAAAACATATATTTTGAAATAAGACAAAGAAAAATGGTGAAAAATTCTACAATAATTGATATAAATACATTGCTTACATGATATATATTATATTGAAAAGAAGCTACTTAACTACAGGCACATTTTCACTAATCTTTGCATATATTATTTATAAATTTCTTTTCGGACCAGAGACTATTGTATTTGTTATGAAATTTGCAGGTGTGCTTCCCACTGAAAGTTTAAAAACAGAATTTAATTAACAAGTAGTTATGAGTATTAATCAACACATACAAAAATGGCTGATCCATATTTATACCATCCAGCTGATTTAAGAAATATTGGTCTTCTTTTAAAACAATAATTGATTCTTATTCCTCTTGCAATATTTTTTATTTCTATGATTGTATTGATTTGAGTTGAGAGTTTGGATTCTTTGTGATATTGTACTTAATATTTTAATCATGCTGCTATGCCATATGAACAAGTGCTAAGCATTTTGAAACTGACATGCCATAAACATAAAATTTGTGCATTAATTTTTTATTTCAAAATATGCCAAGTTGCATATCTTTATAGAAACATATCCTACTCAATTACTTAAAAAAAGTTGTAAAATAAATAATTAGTTTAATTTTATGCAATTTTGATTTCTATTTTACGTGCATTATTGATTGTTGAGTAATATTTTCTCATTTCAAATTAAATTTTTTATTATTTCTAACTTATATATTAAGTTGAATTCCTGGTGCTAATCAAAATCTTCTATGCAGAGAAACTAGTGCAAATTAAATCTGTCAAGGCCCCAAATCCTCTCATTAATGTAGTGTGAAAGTTTGGAGAATGAGGTGGGGCTGCGGTAGCCCAGTGGTCAAGGTATCGTATCATGTCAGGCATGTCATGAGTTCGAGAAAGAGTTTAAAGAGAAACTTAGATAGAAATATATATAAATATAAAGGTATATTTATTGGAATATTTGATGCCACCTCACTGTTGGTGATTGATGGGAATTCTCTGAAAAAAGGAAAAGAAGGATATAAGCTATATATGTAAACTTGGTACATTTATTTAAAATGTAACAAAACAAAATGTTGTTTTAAGTAGAAAATCTAAAATTTAAAACATAATTATTTATTTGTATTTTATAATCCATAATATAAAATTTTTGTCTTTCTTTCAGTTGGACTGGTGTACTTCTTGGAAATTTCTTGATAACATTTATAAATGGCAGTGATATAGAAAAAGCATGGTGAGTTGCTTTTTTTTTCTTTTAAGAATAAATTAAATTTTATTTAGCGTTTGCTCTAAATTTAGTATTTTTTATATATTAACTGCTTTTGTGAAATATGTAAATTTTTCGCATCTTCTTAAAAATCTAGTTTAGATGCCATTTTTCAAAATTTATTTTCATTTTTATTCATGTTAATGCTTAAATTCTGATTATTTCATATAAATGTTGTAATTGGTTTTTAAAAAGTTTTATTTTGTTACATGGAAATATTTCAAGAAAAATTCCTTTTAAAACAATATTTATCTGTATTTCTTTTTAAATAATTAAAGTAATTTTTAATAAATAAAGTAATTTTTGTTTTTTAATTACATAAAATTAAAGTTTTATTTTCAAAATTCTGTTTCTTTCTTTTTTTTTTTTTTTTGAATTTATTATTTCTGGAGATTTGAAAATACAATATGTTGATTTTACTAAAATTCAATTGTTGTGTATAATAAGATATTTCTGTATATCTATAATTTGATCATTCAAAAATTCTTTTCATTTAAATTAATGTTTGTTTGTTTTTACATTTGTTCCAAATTTAGTTTCTTTTGCTCCAAATGTTTATTTTATTAAATGCATCTGTAGCCAGTTAGTGTAGAATCGATATAAATGTATTTTTTACCCTCTATTTCATAGACAAGAGTATTTATCTAGCATATGGATTATATAGAGATAAAGTTGCCTTAAATATTTTAATAAGCATAGTATTTTCAAGTGAAAATTTATTCTAATTTTAAAGCATATTTTTATTTAAGACAAATATTTTTCTGGTTAATATTTTATAATGAATCGACATTGTCAAATAAGTAATTTGTAATTTATTTTAGACATCAACTTGAGTTATTTTTTAACAAATATATAGTGACTAGATTTTGATAATTGTATTTCAAAATATATTTTAATATTAATTACATCATATATTGGTGCTTTTTAATTTAGCGTGATAAAAAGTTTGTCAAGTAAACACATTTAGCAACAACATACAAAATTTGCAGATATAAAAATTTCTTAACTAGTGTTGATAATTTTATAATATTACAAAAAAAAAATAAAAACATGCAGAGAAAGGTGGGATGACCACAGTTGATGATTTTGCTTCTAGAGCTAGTTGTAAAATTCAGCAATTTATCACCAATATTTGGTTAAATGAACAATTATTAGCCAAGAAGGAGTAGATTGTTTTAATTACCCTATTACGTTATCACTCTAAACCACTTTTTTAAACTTCACTTTCCACTTCACATCATATATGTTTTTACATGTATAATATGCAATAACATATCATTTGATGGCTCAATCCATTCTTTTCAAATTGTGTATTAAACATTTTTAAAAAATTAATTTATTACTATTAAAAGCTAGCATAAACAGTTTGTATACTATTTTTTTTTTCTTTTTTAATCTTTAAACACATTTATTAAAATATATTATTCTTTCATGCTCTATTTCTATATCTTTACTTAGATATAATTTAAATAACCAAAATATTGCCATTTATCTATATTTAAGCATAAATAAAAATTTGTATTTCTTCCATTTTGCAGGGCTGTAATCAAAAAATTAAAAGATGAAGAAAATAGTATTTTTGGTTATCCAGAGTAAGTTATTATCAATATTTCCTTCCAAAAAGAAATGGATCATTGGTTTTGAAAGTAAAATAAATTTATTTTCACCAATGTATCTATATCTGTAATTATAAAAACTCAAACTCAAATGAATTTATTTAAAAGTTTCTAATGAATAAGTATACTTTAAATGAGCTTACAGTGTCCTCTCATTTGAAAGGAATATTGAAAAACATTTTGTGTGCATTATTATTTAGTCATTAAATTATTTATCTTAAATCCATTATTTATCTTTATGAGAAATATGTCTGCATTTAGGTTTTCAACTACACTCCATCATTTGCAACAAAGAAATTTTTTGCTAAGAAGTATGACATATCCATAATGTCTTGAATTATTATTTGAATAGAGGGCCTGTGTGATAGTCAGATTTATAGAATATTGGCGTAAACTGGAAGAGAGCTTAATATTGCAGTCCTTTGAAAACCATCATGAATGATAGAATCATATGGATTTCTAAACCTTCATATAGCTTGATAAAGAAATCTAAGACTTGAATTTTAACTATTCTCAAGTTTTGATTCCAAATTAGATTTATAAGTTCTGTCATGTCTCTTAATGTATTGTTAACTAAAACAGAACTTGTTGCAGTCACAGTTGGGATTTAAATTGTTGAAACATGATTACTTTTGGTTTTGATCTTCTCATAACACGATGTTTCTCAAATTCCAATTTATTGACCTCAGCGAATTGATTCTATTTATTTGCAAGTTATTTGTGTAATTATAACTACAAATACAATAACATGAATCCTATGTTGTTTTTATGGGAAAAGTTAATTTCCAGTTAAAGTTACTGTTGCAATTCTATGTTAATTTAAACTTTAACTGTTGTAGTTAATAGGAAGAAGTCAAAATAGATTAAAGAAGCACATTATGCTTTTCACTGCAGTGCCGTGGAAATTGTATTAGTTCGGGTAAACAATTTCTGTTTGATTCATTCCTTTGATACTGTATCATTGAGTTGTTTTTCTTGAAAGTTTGGGAAATGCAATGTTCAGAACTCCCATATTTGAAATGAATGTATTTTGGAATGGAATTAATAATAATGTGACTAAAAAAAAATTTCTGCTTCGAAATTTTACTATTAATTGAAGATTCTTGAAAGTGTAGAGTGTGTTTAATCCTTTTGAGTGTTTTTTATAAATTATTGAAAAGTATTAGATTCTATCATTAATAATTCATAAGTACTAGTTATTTTAATTTGTTTTGAATTTTATAATATAAAATCTTATTGTTTTGCTAGTTAAACAAAAAATATATAATGTATAACCTAAAATTCTTTGATTTTTTTGAAAATCCGTAAATGTTTGGTTTTTCTGTCAGAATTTGTTAGTTCCTTGTGATTTCTCATTAATTGGTATTAAATTATAATTTCATATAATTAAATATTTGACTTTTCATGATTAATCTTTAAAGGAAAAAGAGCTGGAGTTTTTAAGCATTCTTCTCATATATTTAACTTTTGCTATGATTTTATACTTTTATAATGTACTTTGAATGAAATTTTTGTATTTTCATTAAGTATACAGGCTCAATTACTCATTAATAATTACAAGAGAACCATTTAGAAAATTGTGTGCAAAGACTGTACAAAGCAATGTATTATAATTTGGTATATTTACGCTTTTTTTATAGTGTTGACTGTCTATTAAAGTTCTGTGAACTAAGTTTAGAAAAAGAAGACTATTCCAAGCTTGCAGTATGTTTCTTTTTACTATCATATTTTTATTATTAATTATAATTTTAAATATTATTAATTGCATTTCTTTTTGTTGAAAATGAAATTTTTCTAATTACTGCTGATTTTATTATTTATTTCTAATTTTCAGTACTGCGTTAAATATGCTGTCAATGCTAATCATCCAAATTTCCGGGAAGATGTCGAAAAATTAGTCAATGGAATGTTTGACCAAGGAAAACTATTAGAGAAACAAAGGTTTGTTAAATATTGTATCTTAGAAAAGTTCTGATTTTGATTCAAAATAAGATCAGAAATATAAAAATAGTTTAATTAGTATATTAGTTAAATTTTCATCAGATGTTGAGAATTTTTTGTTGAGTTTTATAGAAAATTTTCATTATTATTTCAAATTAACCCCTTTACACATATTTATTTTGAAACTAAGTTTAGCACAAACAAGTTAACTCATTCATGCACATTAAGGAAATTCTTAGCTTTCAAAATCAGTTTAAAAAGGAATTAGTCGTGAGAAATCACCATTAGAAATGTCATCATCATCATCTCCATGGCATCATATTGAATGGCATTATATGTGAAGCAAATCTCAAAATATTATCCAAAGACATTTTAAGATTTACAAATAATTTCTTTATAAATTGCTAGTAATGTGTATTTTAATTAGTGTAATCCTGTAATTCACTAATGTTGTTTAATTTAATATGAACACTTTTTATTTAATATTTATAATCAAGCAAATTTTTTATTGAAATGCAAAGTTTTCATTCATTTCAGTTTAAATAGATGCTTAATATTTGTGTGAAAAAATTAGGTTAGTATTTTGAAATTTCTATTGAGTGAAAAAAAATTAATCTAAATGAATATTTCAGCAATCATTGATTTATTACTTATATGTTCTTGTTTTCTTTCTTATTGATCTGTGTATTAAAAATGTCAAATATTGAATTAAAAAGGAATATCTTATTTCTGTTTTAAAGTCATGTTAAATGCTTATAGTATGTTTTACACCACATATCTTCAAATTTTTTGGTTATTATTAATTATTTTACTTTTAAAAGTGTTTGTATATGCAAATATAATAAGAAACCAGCATGTGAATCATTAATTTAAAAAAGTTTCCAAAATTTTTGAAATTAAAAGATGGTTAAGATTGAGTGGAAGTGGAAGTTTTTATACTATTGATAAGAAGCTTATCAAAACAATATTTTTTATATGATTGTCAATGCAAACAATTTTCTGTGTTGTTTTTTGTGATTATGTGCTCTGCCTGGCTAAAAAAAGTCTCAAATTATAATATATTTTTTACAGTCTTTGGCATGAATCTCAGCATGTTTTTAGCTTGATAATGATTTTATCAGTTTATGCAAAGTCTGCTTACATATTTTCAGCCACTTTAGCATAATTTTTTTGCCAATATCTTCAGTTGAGGAAAGAAGATTTATATCATCCCTTGGTACTCTCAAGTACATAGGTTCACAATGGGACTGAGGTTTTGACTTAAAGGCCAAAACAAACGTGTGAATGGATCCCCATATACTTGGAAAGAATTTTGTTCAATACGAACTTGATGAACCTTATATTATCATCTTGGAAAAATGCTATTGCCTTCAGAGCAAAAATTTCTTAAGGAAATAAAATGGTCGCTCCTCAATAAGCTTATTAACTCAAGAAACTTTATTTTATTACAGCTATTGTTGCTGAGCATGCGCCAACATAAACTTCCCAGATCATCGCACATTTTCTTAAGGCTTGTACAGTGGGAATGATATACATTATATGTAAAGTTTTATTTGTTTCTCTTTTAACCCTTATGAAATCATCTTGTTGGAAGGTAGTAAAATTAGATTCATTTAACCACATAATTTTACCTTTGCTCAATGTTCCAAGCACTATGTTCATTGGCAAATTATAGTCTATTTTTGTGGTTAATCACTGTAACTAGAGCCTTTCTTGTTGCTTTATAACTATTTAGTCCACTTATCTCATTTTATGTGTGGAAATGTTTCTGCATCTTTTATCAAAGATATTAAGTTCTAGAACTGATTTTTGACTATTAGGATTTCTACCTTTGATGTAGGCTAATAATTTGTTCCATCTTTTTTTCTAATACACCCTACCCTTTCTGTGGCAACATGTAACTTTCTCTCATTGCTTTAAAATAAATTACATCCTGCATCTACTAAAGGAAGGAAATTCCTAGTAAGTAATTGGGTGTGTGTGTGGGGGGGGGTGAGTTATGTAATTTGTTTAATCTACATACATTTTTAGTTCAACGCATTGGCATCCTTAACCATTTTAAAATTTGTATGTTTCTATTAACATATCTTTTTTTTATTTTTGACAGACTGTGAAAACACACATATCTATATTCAGATGCTATTCATTAGCAATGATATTTTTAACTTATTTTTCTTACTATATTTAGATCTCAAATCAATGCTGTTTTGATGAGCTCATCTATCATAGAATCCGATACAGACAGTGACTCTTCATCTAGTGAAAGTTCAAGTGATGATTCCTCTAGTGATGAAGAGGAAGAAGATAAGAATGCTAAACCTGATGTATAAACATCGAAATAAATATTTTATTTTATTGATTTCTTTTACTTAGTTTTTCACTGTACTTATTTTCTTGTTCTTAGTTCAGTTATTTAATTATCTTGTTACACATTGAACTTTTTAACAAATAGTCAGGTTTATAATAAAATTCCTGACAGTGAAATTTTCAAATATCACCTTGCCATCATATATTATTCAAATTGAAATTATTGCAAATATACAATTCATTTTAATGAGACTTCTTTCCTTAAATTAGAATTTTATTTGCTTTTTATCTTACATAAAATATAAAAATATAGATGGAAATTTGAATTTCAAAAACATTTGATGATGTATATTAGGGGTGTCCAACAGGCAAACCGCATGTGGCCTGCCAGTACGTAAGTTGCAGCCCGCCGACTCTTTTTAAAAAATTTTTAAATATCAGGTTTTTAAAGTTTTTTTCATTTTGAAATTTATTTGAGGGGAAATTTACATATATATATATATATATCTACAATGTATTTGCCTGTACCTGTTCTTGTTTTAAAATAAATCCCTTTTGATAATAGAAATGTCCTTTAGATTAAAATAGATTTATGTTTTATCAAGCAGTTACATTTGATTTTATTATAACTTAGTTTTTTAGTAAATTCCGAATTTCATTATGCACATCCTTTACTATAGATGGTGCATGATTCTCTGTGTGTGTGACTTATTTCTCCTCCTTTTCTATTTGGAGCGCCCAAAAAGCAAGAGGCAGTCAGATATTTTTTAAAGTTTAAAAGATATATTAAGGACGGTTAAGATAAAGGGCAATGTATACTTAATCATTTGTGAATGACAGCACTATCAAATTTTAACAAGGAGTAACGAAAGATCAATTCAAAAGGATCACCGTAACTTTGAAGAAAATGGCAACTGTAATATTTTAAACATTATTTGATCATTGCTTTATTATATTATATAAACATTATTATACTATCTATGTCTGTATACATGAAAAATTATGAAAACAATTATAATAATTCATTCTGTTTTAAATTTTCACTCTAATAAATGTTTTTTTGTTTCCAAATCTGACATAAAGGTACAAATTTTTATGTGCAGCCTATGAGATTATAATGTTTTTCCGAAGTGGCCCGCAAGGTCATTTGGGTTGGACACCCCTGATGTATATTGTGGATTATTTATATGCAATTTGTGGGAGAAATTTCTGAACATATGTCAGAAATAAAATATTCTGTGTTGTAATAATGGAACAAAAATTAAACAAGTTTAAAATGTTACAATGTAATTTATCATCTTAAAAGGGTACAGTAAATATGTATGTGATAATTTTTTTAATGGGTTTCTATTTAGTTTGAGAGAAGGGGTATATACCATGTTCTCCAAATTGTTTACTTTTGTAACCAATATTTAGTTATCTGATCAAAAATTGATAGAGTTTGAAAAGAGTAACCTATGAGCTAATCTTTCAAAAATTAAAGAAAATTGAACACAAGGAAAATAAATAAATGTTTTCAACTTATGCTGTTATTGAATCTATTCAATGTGATAACTGATAATAGAATTACAATTATTAATTACTTTATGGCTATTCTGTATGATTCAAATACTATTGAATGATCTAAGCTATTTTTTCAAGATTAATTTTTCTTGTGCTTTTCTATTTATTTTATATAGGTACAATGAAATTTAAGTGAGTAATTAAGTGTATCCAAGATAGAGATATTCCATTTTAATAAAAATTGTAACATTGCTTTTAATTATAGCATTGATTGGAATACAGTAAATTTAATGATTGGCTATACATATAGTAATTTTTTTAAAAAATATATGGTTAAAATAATTAGTAACATTGTAAAATATTAGTCTCAAATGTTAAACAAATCAATTTAATAATAGTTTATCCCTTTTTTTTTTCCCCCTTAAAACTATGGCAAACACCAAATTACATCTCTCGTGTACTAATTATAATTTTTCTTTTTAATCTTTTGTAACTTCTGTCTCAAAAAAAACAAGTTATATTTTTTTTTCTGTTGTACTTTATAACTTTACTTTGGAATGTCCATCATATTGTGAGAAATATGTTCCACAATTTTTTTTATTAAGGTATAAATTTATCTTTTAATATGTTGTGTGAACTGATTACATTTAATTTCAGTTTTAACAACTTTTCATTTTTTTTAAATTCTCAATCTATAACAAGATTTTAGGGTTAACTTTGGGTTTTTAAGATTTCAAGTCCTCACATTGACATGGTGTAGAACAGGGATAGCCAACCTGTGGCATGCATGCCACAATGTGGCACTGTGGAATTGTAACAGTGGCATGCGAAGACTTAACGAAAAAATTTTTAAATCTTGAAAAGATTAACCATTTTTCAGCATTAAAAATTTTGAAAAAAATAACCATTTTTTACAATTTTATTGAAGTGGGGTTATCTCAGACAAAAAATCTCAAAATTTTTATCAAATTATGTTTTAGTGAATTAATATGTTAATTTCTGCTATGAACATAAAATAAATATCACTTAAAATTAGCTGATGTGCTCATATAATCTAATTTTGTTATCTGCAAGAGCTAATCCTAATATTGATGATTTGGTAAAGAAAAAAATGTAGTAATTCAAAAGTCACATTAAATAAGCACTAAGTGTTGATGTCTTTTTTTCAACTGGTTTTATTCAATAATATATGTAAAAAAGTATCGCTACCATAGAGCGAATGGCCAATACAGCCTCTTTCAATTCATTGTTTTTACATTCTCCTGGGTTAACAATAATACACTCCTTATAATTTAAATAGCGCCATCTAGTGGCATACATGAACCCTAACACATGAGCGTTTAATAATTAGTTTGAAATAAGCGATTCAAGTTGCTCATTTTTATTTTATACCTAACTTCATTGATTGAACCAGTAAAAAGTTTATTGATAATAAAACCTAAGTTTGTATTTCCGTCTTATTCATTAAATTATTTTTAAATTTCGGCTATATTGACTTGCATGAAAAAAATGTGCTATTTGCGTAAAAAATCCCTTAACATGCCTATGAGTAACATTTTTTACACTTTTCCATATTTACTTGTTGGAAGTGCCACTCATAATTATTTTTTTATCAAATAGTGGTGCGTGTGAATATTAACTTCGCACTGTTAAGCTACACGAGAGCTTTCGGCGACTACCTCGTAATTCTGAACCACGGTCAAGTGACGAGGACGACACCTGAGCTGGCATCCCGCTCTCCTAACACCACACCAACGGGAGGACGTTTGAGCTCTCGACAGATTGAACGTCCATTGCTCCCCTACGCGGCAGGTCTTTAGGGGTACTGAGCTTGAACTCGTGACACGCCAGCCACGATCCGATGCCTTGACCACTAGGCTACCGCGGCCACATCAAATAGTGGCACTCTTCCCAAAAAGGTTGGCCACCATCCATCGTGTAGAACAGGGATGGCGAACCTTTATGGATCAACATGCCATTTTTTCGTAAGAAATATTTAATGGGGCATAGACGTGCCATCAAATAATTTTGACTTTTGGTCATTGGGAAAATAATAAAACTAAATACTAACAACACAAAACTCTATTTACTATGAAAGAATACATTTTGCACTGTATTCAAATTGTGACGTCATGAGTAGATAACAAACACAGAAAAATCGTCACAGCCTCATTTTAAATTTAAAATAGTATTTATTTGCTTCATAGGTTACTAAATATGAAGTAATAAAGTCCAATAAATATGCCAAGCCGGTTCAGACAGTCTATCCCACGGGAGTTCAATCCTTTTTCCCGAAAGCATTCGCTCATCTTTCAACGCCACCGCCGTTCCTCGTTTCTCAGTCCTTTTTTTTTCAGGGCTCTCTACAAGTTTTTCCATCCAGGGCTCTCCTCTCGTCTCCTAAAAAAAAAAA